>CM069151.1:21554626-21664626 GCA_035221665.1 Okamejei kenojei | reverse complement strand
GTGGGGGGGGGGGGGGGGGGGGGAGGGGGGGGGGGGGGAGGGGGGGATTTTTTGGGGGGGGGGGGAGAGGGGGGGGGGGGGGGGGGGGGGGGGGGGGGGGGGGGGGGGGGGGGGGGGGGGGGGGATGGGGGAGGGGGGGGGGGGGCGGGGGGGGGATGTGGGGGGGGGGGAGGGGGGGGGGGGGGGGTGGGGGGGGGGGGGGGGAGGGGGGGGGGGGGGGGGGAAAGGATTTTTGGGGGGGAGGGGGGGGGGGGGGGGGATTGGTGGGGGGGGGGGGGGGGGGGGGGGATTTGGGGGGGGGATGGGGGGGGGGGGGGGGGGGGGGGGGGGGGGGATGGATTTTTTTAGTTTTGGGTGCGCTTGCAAATCACAAGCACCAGATAGAGAAATGTTTGTACAGATAGCTGTAAAATGCTGTTTAATTTTTACAGAGTGAATAGACAAAACAAGAGGAAATGATCAGGTTTACCTAATGGATCTGAGGAGGAAGACGTGTCTTACTTATTTTGGAGTGTAATTTTCTATTGAATTTGCATCGGAAAACAGCTCTCCCTTCAATGTCGTATGATGTAGCTGAATCCCACTGTGGCCACCTGGGATACATTCACAGAATATGATTTTGATAGCTGGTGTGTACATTTTCTGCCTGAATCTAGGTGGATAATATGACCTAGAGTAAATCTGTTTTGGTATTGATAATCATTGCCTTCATACTAGGTTATATTTACATGGTGAGGACAGATTCAATTAACATTTTTATATTATGGATATCAGGTTGAATTGTTGAGCTCCCTGCACCATTTGAACAAATCTTACTTATGTCATAAACAGTTTGGAAGCTGCCCAGTGGTGGTAGGAAGGGAAATGTGGGCAGTTTTGGAGGGTTTTCCGGCGACTCCGTGAGAGAAAACACATATGATCACCGAGAACTTACTAACTCAGATGGCACCCGTGAGTAGGAATTGAACCCGGTCTCTGAACCAAGGCAGCAACTTGACCACTGCACCACCGCGTCGCCCAGTTCTGGTCGCTCCGTTATTGGAAAGATGTGGGGGCTTTGGTGAGGGGGCTGGAGAGATTTACCACAATGCTACATGGTTTAGACAGGTTGGACAGACGTGATTTGTTTTCTCTGAAACATCTAAGGGTCAGGGGAGACCTGATAGAGGTTTATAAAATTAAGAGATGCATAGATGGGGTAGACAGTCAGAACTATTTTCCCAGGGAGGAAGCTAGAAGGCATAGCTTTAAAGTGAGAGGGACACATTTTAAAGGACAAGCTTTTTTTACACAGAAAGTGGTGGGTTCCTGGAACGTGCTGCCAGGGGTGGTGATGGTGGCAGATACGATGGTGGCATATAAGAGATTTTCAAATAGGCACATGAATATGCAGGGTATAGAAAGAAAGATATGGATCTCATGCTGGCAGAGGAGATTAGTTTAATTTGGCATTCATGTTCAGTGTGGACATTGTGGCCTAAAGGGCCTATTTCTGCGCTGTGCTTTCTATAATTTAGAAGCATAGAGAAAGCCATTCAGTCTATGCCAGCTCCCTGAACTTGCCACCAGTTCCCTTCCCCATGTTATTTCATTGCACCCTATTCTGTTCCACTGATTGGAATTGGAATTGGAAGCATAAATTCACCAGAATCAATAACGATAAGGGATAAACTTTAAAAAATACACAAACTTGGTTACTATATCTGGAAAGGATTTTATCAGTGTTTCCTCTGAATCTTGGGAATTAATGGGGAAAGTAGAGAAAGTTCTTTCTGTCATTTGAGGAGTGGGATTGACCTCAAAATTAGTCAGCATTGTTAAGAACAAGTTGGGAAACATTTCTAAATACGGTGAGGGATAGGTATTTGATTATTTTTCCGCAAAAGACATTAATGAGAAATTTAAAGATATTTGATAACCAAAGATAGTGGGGGAAGTGAAGAGAATGTAGATACACAGAAATAAGCAACTGCAGGTGCTGGTATACAGGTTTACAAAACAAGAAACAAAGAGCAGGAGTAACTCAGCAGGTCAAGCAGCATCTCTGGAGGCAATGGATAGATGAAAAAGGACCCTTCTGAGATTGATGTAGTGGGGTGGGGTGGGAAGGGGGTGAGAGATGGAAAAGTGCAGGGGCAGGACATTTTTGTGGCTTTTTGTCAGGCAGATGATTGGGAAAAAGGTTGCGACTGTCTACCCTATCCATGCCTCTCATAATTTTATATACTTCTATAAGGTATACTTCTATCACCTCCAGCCTTCTAGAGAAAACAATCCAAATCTGTCCAACCTCTCCTTTTAGCTAATACCCTTGAATCCAGGCATCATTCTAGTAAACCTCACCTGCACCCTTTCCAAAGCCTCCCCATCTTTTGTATTGGGGAGACCTGAAATGCACACAGTACTGCAAATGCACACAGTACCATAACCCGAGCATTCTCGGTGTCATCTGCCAATTTACTAACCATCCCATCTACATTTTCATCAAAGTCATTTATATGTAGCACAAGCAACAGAGGTTCCAGCACAGATTCCTGCGAAATCCCACTGGGCACAGACCTCCAGCCGGAACATTGTCCTTCCACCACAACCCTCTGTCTTCTATCAGTAAGGCAGTTCTGAATCCATACGATCGAGTCACTCTTAAACCCATGCTGTTTAATCTGATGGATTAGCCTATAATGGAGGTCTTTATCAGTCTTTATCAACAGTGAAAATAGTTCCTCATCAAACAGATATGTACTTTATCGTTTTCTGCCATTAGCATTTATTTTAATTAGTCCCTTTAACACAATTATAATTTTGGTATTTACAGGTTAAAAATAGGGAAGAGCTATTCCTTCGTTGATCTCAATGTTGTATCCAATTTGACAAGAGACCTGGTGCTTTGTTTCTAGTGGATAACCCAAAACACTTTGCAGTTACTGATACCTCCGTAGTCATGTTGTTGCAATGGAGCGAACAGTGAACAGCCCACACGACACAGAATGTCAGCACAAGAGTCCGTTTTATGGAGGTTTTCTGTTAACCTGAATATCACACCAGAAAATTGAAGTTAATTTTTTGAAAAGATGCACGTACTTCAGCAAGTAGAAATATTTTTATTCACTATTGCCCACAAACAAAATGAAGCACTTTGTGTATATCATCAAAGGAGTTGCCCCTCCCCCACCCATGTTAACCCAGCGATGCAGAAGGATGTTCTGCAAAGACAAGTGCTAAACCGAGTTGCTCCGGCTACATTCACAAGCTTCCAAAAATCATTCAACATCCCAGTATGTTGCGCCCTTTGATTTCCCTGTGAGTTGAAGTGGAGACCACACACACAACAGTGGTGGGGTGAGCATGCCAGACAATCAAATTGTAAGCGCGGCAGCAAGCATTTAATATCAATAACCTCTGATCGCAAAAAGCAAAGAGAAACACTGCTGACAGTCAGCAGCACATCTTACCAACGTTCGCTAGTTAGCTGATTTTGTCCTTTTCAGTCGGCTAAAAGTTTAAGCCTTACCTTTCGTCGCTATCTTTTATCTCAAGTGACTGAATAAACTAACACATTAACATCCACATTTAAAAAAAGTTTCATTACAAAGATATTTTTTATGACACGGATAAGTAAGTTTGTGACAGCAAAGAAAGGCCATGTAGAACACGTACGTTAATAATAACTATTTGACTGCCATTAGCTTCGGAAGCAGCAAATCCAGTCAACAATTAATAAAATCCGATGAAAATCATCGAACAAACAAAAGCCAAAAAATGTATGCAATCATTCACAAACAACTCATGCCTGGAAATGAACTGGTTTTGAAATCACCATTATGTTGAGGAATGTAGCCATATTTTAAAAAGTACTTTAAAGACATAGGAAGGAAATGAGAACATATTTAGTGTTCAGTGTTAAATTGGCATTCTTCGCAGCATGTTCGAATGCTATATAGGGGACCAGTAAATCACTATTGCAAATTTAGCTCTTATTCAGAGGAAACTACACACACTCACATATGGCTGTGCTGTGAAAGCACTGCCATTCATTAGTGGTCTCTAACCATTCACAGGCACCCACAGAATGCAGAAACTTTGAAACTCTACAGTGGAACTCTGTTAAAGCTAATACTTGTGATGCATGTGAGATGGCTAATCAGTTCTCCTGGAAGGGTCAGCCGCAGACCAACATAAGTATCATTTGAATCAATACACAGTAGGTTAAAATGCAAGTAGGTTAAAATCCCCTTTTGTGCTCTGGTGCTCCAGCAAAATTAGGCACTGCAGAACCACAGCCAGTTCTGCGGAGTCCAGCAGACAAACCCTCTGAGCAGCTGGTAGTTCAGGGCTGCAGTTATTCATTTACACATGAGAAGCTTTTTTTTCCCCCTTTCAGTCTCTCAATCAGAGAACAGAAGAACAGATGTTTTCTTTATTCAGCAACTGATTATGGATAAATTAAACATGATCTAGAAGACCCTCCTAGCTGTTGGAATTAGGTAGATCTTTTCTTCTGTACCATGAGTTTAAAATGGAAAGGTTTTCCATTAAGTAAAGCTATGTGATGAGGAAGTATTCAAACATGTTCTTTGTCCTCTTTAAAAAAAATGTGTCCTACTCTTGTTGTAATACACCAAGATCATAACAATATGTGTGGAAAAACTAGAAAGGAAATAGATGTTATACACATTTCTGGTTAAAAAAGAGTCATGGCTTCTAATTTTAGTTCAGCAGGAGAATTGTTCTGTTTCAACAATCTATGCAAAGGAGCTTTGGCAGTCAGCATTTTTTTATGAATGAAGCCACTTAACCACGAGTGGTTTGTTTTATTTTCATTTTTTTCAAGTTGGTAAATTCCTGCCCCAGACCCTCACAGGGGAACCAGTGTCCCACTGGGCGAGCTATCCCTTTTACCTCTGGGGACTCTGATTTACATTCAGACACTCTGCCTGAAGGTATAAAATCATAATTGGCAGCAACGATGACCACTGACCTTCTAGCCAGCACATTGTGAGGGGAACCTCAGAAATCACAAATGAAATGGTGAGGGTTTGTTGGAATTAACACCTGTCCACACTCAAAATACCCTAAAGTGCCTAAAAGTCAACAGTGAAACAGTCTTTGGTTCCCTGGTTGATTCCTACTTCTGAGTGAGTAGGCAACATGTTTGAGGTCCACACGGCAGGAAAATGCAGCTTCTGCTCTGAGTTCCAGTTGAGTTGCCAGAGGATATTTGCATCTGATGAGTATGAGTGCCCTGCTTCATTGTGATAGGTCATTCAGTTCCTGTTGCTAACAGCCCTTTGACCGATGTAAGGGTGGTGGACATGCAGAGGCCTTCATTGCTGCAAGTCGTCCAGCAAACATTACCTCCTCCCCCCTCTTCCAAAGTGAAATATAAGTCACTCAGAAACAGAAAGCTATTAGCCTGAGTTTCACATGTTCAAGTGGTGATGGTACAACATAATACTAAGGAACCGTTTGTTTGTTTTTTTTGCACAAAGTCCGCGAGCACTGCCACTTTTCATTTCACTGCACATCCTGTATGTGTATGTGACGAATAAACTTGAGTTGACTTGACTTGCAGATGCTATTTGATATCAAAGATAGACACGTAATGTTGAAATAACTCAGCAGGGCAGGCAGCATCTCTGGACACGATGGAAATGTAACATTTTGGGCCGGGAACCTTCTACACACTGAAGTAGCGCCCCGACCCGTAGCGTCACCTATCCATTTTCTGCAGAGATGCTGACTGACCTGCTGAGTTACTCCAGCACTTTGTGTCTATCTTTGGTGATAATACAAACCGTACTTGAATAATGTTGGTTACATCTGCCATCTGTTGCACCTCTGCAGGCCTTGTTCTTGATCTTGCTGCAAGATGAATTTTGTGGGTTTGGCTGGTGGGACTGGACCATTTCGATCAGCATCCTGAAACAATAGACAATAGGTGCAGGAGTAGGCCATTCGGCCCTTTGAGCCAGCAACGCCATTCACTGTGATCGTAGCTGATCAACCACAATCAGTACCCCGTTCCTGCCTTCTCTCCATATCCCTTGACTCTGCCATCTCTAAGAGCTCTATCTAACTCTCTTCTGAAAGCATCCAGAGAATTGGCCTTCACTGCTTTCTGAGGCAGAGAATTCCACAGATTCACAACACTCTGTGTGAAAAAGTTTTTCCTCATCTCCGTTCTAAATGGCTTACCCCTTTTTCTTAAACTGTGGTCCCTGGTTCTGGACTCCCCCAGCATCGGGAACATGTTTCCTGCCTAGCGAGTCCAATCCCTTAATAATCTTATATGTTTCAATAAGATCCCCTCTTATCCTAAATTCCAGAGTATACAAGCCCAGCCGCTCCATTCTATCAACATATGGTAGTCCCGCGATCCCGGGAATTAACCCTGTGAACCTATGCTGCACTCACTCAGTAGCAAGAATGTCCTTCCTCAAGTTTGGAGACAAAGCTGCACACAATACTCCAGGTGTGGTCTCACTAGGGCCCTGTACAACTGCAGAAGGACCTCTTTGCTCCTATACTCAACTCCTCTTGTTAAGAAGGCCAACATGCCATTTGCTTTCTTCACTGCCTGCTGTACTTGTATGCTTACTTTCAGTGACTGATGAACAAGGACCCCCAGATCGGGGGACTGACACCCCCTAACTTATTGTATTATTATTGGGCAGTGAATATTAAAAATATAATCTACTGGTTGGACAGTTCTGCCCAACAGGTAGATTGGATAAGAATGGAGAAAGAGGATTGTTCCCCTTATAATATAGGAGTGATCCTTCTTTCTCCGATAAAACTGAACAATGTAATATACAAGAAGAATCCAATTATTCATAGTATAATACGAATTTGGAAACAAATAAAATTAACTTTAAAATTAAGAAAATTATCGCTTCTTTCTCCAATAGCTAATAATCCCTCATTCAAACCATCCATTATTGATAAAACGTTTACCCATCGGGAAAGAATAGGAATTAAAATGATGGGAGATATGTATGAAATGGGAAAACTTTTATCATTCCAACAACTACAACTAAAATATAATTTGAAAAGTAATTATCAACTTCAAGATTATTTGAAAAAGTATATATAAGGATATCAAACTTTAACCCCAGATCTACTGGAGGAAGGAATGAATAGAAAGGCAGAATAAAGCAATTTAATATCTTACTTATATAATATAATTCTAAATATAGAAACACCAACGACAGAAGCAATTAGAAGAGACTGGGAACAAGAGTTATTGATAAAAATTCCAAACGATAGATGGGATAAAAATTTATTATATGTAAACAAATGTTCAATGAATGTAAGACATAACCTAATTCAATTTAAAATTTTACATAGATTATATTATTCGAAAACAAGACTGAATAAAATATTTTCAAATGTTTCCCCCCATCTGCGACAAATGTCTAACTCAAAATGCCACTATAGCACATTCCTTTGTCTCTTGTACAAAACTGTATACATTTTGGAATGAAAATTTTTTTTTTTTTTTTTGGAATTTTTACAAAACTATTTAACACAAAATTGAACCCCAATACTGAATTGATTATCTTTGGATCAATGGAAGAGGGAAGTAAACTAACTATATTCCAAGAAGCTTTTCTTAATTATGGTCTAATAACGGCGAAAAAACTTATGCTTAAATTTTGGAAAAACGTACCTACGCCAACATTCAAAATGTGGATCTCAAACATGTCTGAAACGCTACATCTTGAAGAAATGAGATTCCTCTTACTAGGCAAAGTAGACCAATTCTTAAAGATTTGGTCTCCGTTTATCAACTTTATACAAGCATATGGTGCAACGTAACATAACCTTAGAATTTAAATGTTTAGAACTGGGTGACGGATGGGCAAAAATATGAGATAGGTAGATCTCTCCTAATCTCTCTTTTCTTTTTACTTTTTCCTTCTCTTTCAATCTTTTAACTTCTCACCTCTGTCCTTTATTTTTTTTTTGTTGTTTTCTGTTTCTACTCGCTTGTCTATCTATTCCAACACTCTTTATTTCTTTTTTCTCTCACTGTTCTTGAATATGTATTTATGTATTAGGTACTTAAGTACCAGACTTACTTCTAACAAAAATAAACAAACAAAAAAAAAGGACCCCCAGATCTCGTTGTACTTCCCCTTTTCCCAACTTGACACCATTCATATAATAATCTGCCTTCACGAAGAAGAACCTTAAAGCTCATTATTTTGTTTATTAAATGACTAAGAGCACTGTCTCTGCATGACTTCATTTGCCTCATCTGAGCTGGTTGCCCTCTCTGCTTGGTCAGTTTATGTTACCAGCAAGATATAACCTCGTAATTAGCATAAGGCAGATGATGTTACCCCTGGCCCAGGTGCTTGAAAAATGCCCCTAACTATTTACACTACAATCATTGTGAAATGTGATATTTTGATCCCAAATCTAACTCTGTATTTTCCAATTTTCACAGATAACTTTAACAAATAATCGTCAAATCACATAGTGCTTTGGTCAGATGACTTCCTGAAAGGCCCACCTATAATCAAGGAATATGCAAACACTGGAAATAACGTATGTAATAACCACAAGGTGGGCGTGATGGGGTACAAGCTAACAGGAAACACAGGATGGGCTCTGAGCTGAGGTCTCCACTACTTCAAATAGAGATACCAGGGAAGCGAAATTGTTGAAGATCCAGGAAAATTAACCTGGTAAAAGGACTAAAACATAGATTGCAACTTTTAGATATTAATTTTAGCTTAGTCATTGGAAGATTCTTCAGGACATAAAGTTATCAAAATGACGAAAAGAGATCTGGGCAGAGTAGTGCAGACCAGAAGCCCTGGAATCATTGGGGAACCAATTAATTAGTTGCAAAATGATATACAGCAGGTAGGATAATTTCAGTTGAACTTCCTCCTCTGTAATTAACCTGTGACTTTGTTTCAAAGTGATGAGATTTAGGCTCCAGTTTTTTTATATCTGTGCAGGGAGGCACAATGGTGCAGTGGTAGAGTTGCTGCCTTACAGCGCTTGCATCGCCGGAGAGCCGCGGTCAATCCCGACTACGGGTGCTGTCTGTACAAAGTATGTACGTTCTCCCCGTGACCGCATAGGTTTTCTCCGAGAACTTTGGTTTCCTCCCACACTCTAAAGACGTAATTGGCTTGGCATAAGTGTAAATCGTCCCTAGTGTGAGTAGGATAGTGTTAATGTGCGGGGATTGCTGGTCGGCACGGACTTGGTGGGCCGAAGGGCACTGTATCTCTAAACTAAACTAATCTGTGGAAGGCAAGAGAGTTTAGAGTGCTATTTGTGTTTTCAGTCAATGTCTCTTCTTGTCATCATTGCCTTTGTTAGATGCTCCCCTTCTAAATTCCATTGTCCATAATAAAAATTGAATTGTCCTCTGCCAATTGGCTTCTCCCCACCATTGTACTTAAGTCAGTGATTACAATTCCACAGTGACAGGAGACTGTTGACCTTTTCAATTTCAGTGTAGGATTAAAATAAAGAAAATGATTGATAGAGAGATTCATCAGCAGCAATATGACTCTGCAGGTAGAAAATACCCTTAAATATGAGGTATTTAGGCAGAGCTATCTGTGGACGAAATGGGCACACATGGAGGCTATGTCTGGGCAGATGGCCATTTTGGTGAAGAGGCTTAGGCGCTTGAAAGTCCTGTGGCAGCTTAATGCGTAGTGTTCAGTCACTGAATCTGACCTGGCTGTGTGAAGCTGACCTTCTGTCTTGCTGTTGTTGGCTTCACTTTACTCAGGTTGGTTGAAAGCTGGCACCGCTCCTTCGGTGCTCCCTTTGGAACTCATAGTCCTTCTTCTGATGCCATTTTATTTTTGTGGAACGCTTGTGTTTTAATCAGTATTTGGTCTACAAACTGAAAAAAAGTGTCAGTCCATCCGCAAAGCTCAATTATTTGTGGATCTACCAAAGGTCTGAGAGTAAAAATCAAATTTGAAGAAATAAATGCTTTCATATAAATCCTCAGCACAATATAATGGTTCATTACTCAAAACACAAGTTATTAGATGCCACTTTTTGTGGCATTGTATTCACTTTATAAGAACCACATTTGTTCCTGTTAATCTTATATACGAAAAAAGCAAATAATAACCTCAAGGTAATTATAATTAATGAATTATTGTATTTAATATCATTGCTTTTAAAAGTCAAATTTGCGTCAGGTGAATAGCAAAATTTGTGATTGACTTGTCAGAGGTATTTTATAGATTTTTCTTGCTCTTACAGTGAAATTATATAAAACAAATACATTTAAAATTAAATAATTTAAATCTCCGGCACAACTACAACCTAGTTTTAAGGACTAGAGTTGGCATCATCTTTGCTTTTGACAGGTGAGATGAAAGTGCTCTTTATGGAGTGCAAGTGAGGCTATGGGACAGTAAATGTTGGATATGATTGTTTTCTTGGCACAACTTGATACCATATTTGGGAACTCCTGCTACAAGAGACATTAAACCCACTTGGCAGACACACAGTCTACACAAAGCATTAAAACAGTGTGCCACACAGAGCGCTTCCTCCAACTGCTACCATAGCAGCAAGCAAACATTCAGCTAACACCCTGCAATGTGCAACAGATAAACAGCGGATAATTTCAAAACTAACAAAAAAAAGCACAGAAAAAAAATGTATAACAAAACAAAAAATGAATGCACCATTTAATTAGAGGGTTGATGTAGGCTTTCCCTTTACCACCAATAAAGAGATTAAAATAAATCCTGTTATTATTCCAGAGAGGATGGAAACTATTTAGCACCAAATGTTAAACCTTAACAAGATGAGCAAAGGGTATGAGGGAAGAAGAACGGTTTGGTGCTGGAGGAGTGGAATGGGCAAGAGACACAGCAATGGCATGAAGTATAGGAGGTGTGAGGCAATGATATCTTCAGCATGGACAAGGCGTTAATGATGAGACGAAAAAAAAAGATGCTGGAGACACTCAGTAGGTCCGGCAGCACATAAGGAAAGCGAGAAACATTAAAATCTCAGAGCAGAGAGTGCCACGAGAACACCATCTAAATAGACCTACTTATGGCACGCTAGTCCATATAACCCATGGTGTTGAGTGTAGGAAGGAACTGCAGATGCTGGTTTTCAACCGAAGATAGACACAAAATGCTGCAGTAACTCAACAGGTCAGGCAGCATCACTGGAGAGAAGGAGTGGGTGACGTTTCGGGTCTGAAGAAGGGTCTCGACCCAAGATGTCACCCATTCCTTCTCTCCAGAGGTGCGGCCTGACCCGCTCAGTTACTCCAGCATTCTGTGTCTAGCTTTAGCCTGTGGTGTTCACAGATTCATGGGCATCAGGGTACTTGTGTAGCTGTCCATGTGTGCACATATACATATGCACAAGGAATCTTAGGCATTGTTCCAGGAGTATAAAGATACATATGTGTAAATGTATGGTTGTCCATGACCCTGGGAGTACAGAGGTACATCAGTCTAAGGGTGCATAGATATGTGAGTTAGTGCACAGATATAGGGTTGAGCAGGATACAAATACTTGAAGCAAGGTCACACATGCAACGGGCCCAGCAATAGATAGAAATATGAGCTCAATTTTAGATAGCTAGGTCTGAGCATTCGAGTCAGGTAGCTAAAGGCATACAGATTCATGGAGCCACTGTTATTCAGGGTATTAAGATAGCTGAGATCCTTGGTGGGGCTTGGCAGGGTAGATGATGAGATGTTTTCATCAGTGAGAGAGTCATGAACAAGGGGACATTGCTGTGAAACATGGGGCTGATCATTTAAAACTGAAGCATAGAAATGACTCCTCTCAGTAATGAAGCTTTGGAATTCCCTGCCCTTGAGAGTAGTGGAATTAAGCATCATGGGGAACTGGCACAGGAGAGGAGATAAGACCAGCATAGATTAGCCATGGAAAAAAAAGACACAAAGTGCTTGAGTTAGGCGGGTCAGGCAGCAACTTTGGAGTACATGGATAGGTGACATTTTGGGTCGGGACACATCTACAGACTCTCCATTCTGACATGAATGTGTTGATCAAAGCACCTGCTAGACGTTACTTCACTTGTTCTAAATATTTACACAATCATTTGGCCGTGTTCTGTCAAGTTTGGAGCCGGTGCATTGCTGTGATCGCTACCTCACTGATCATCCCACACCTGATGATATTGGGCAATTCGTGCCATTAGGACTCCCTCAGGGAAATAGGGGGTGTCCACAATCACCAAAGAGCTCCTAATAATGTGTGCAGTTCTGTTCACCGCTTTACAGAAGGGTGTGGAGAAGAGGTTTACCACACTGCTGCCTGGAGTAGGGGATATTGGCTACAGGGAGAGGCGAGACAGACTAGGATTGTTTTCTCTGGAATGTCAAAGGTTGAGTGGAGACCTGATAGAAGTATCTAAAATTATAAGAGGCAAAGATAAGGTAGACAGTCAGAACCTTTTTGCCAGGGTGGAAATGTCATAGACCAGAGGGCATAGTTTGAAGATCAAATGGGCAAAATCTAAAGAGGTTCAGGGGAAGGTTTTTAAACAGAAGATGGAGGGTGCCTGGAACGCGTTGCCCACGGTGGTCATAGGCCCATGAATATGCAGGGGATGGTGAAAATATGGAACATGTGCTGGCAGATGAGATTGGATTATCTTCAACAGCCAATCCGGACCTGATCCTACAATGGCCAAAATCCAATTCTGGACCCTGATATGAGCAGAATCAATCCAAACAAGACCAATGTCCCACCAGAACCAATCCAAACCCAACCTGAGCCCCGTCTAACTACAGCCAGTCTAAGTGTAACACATATCGTGTACGTTTGGCTGAGGATGGTGGCCTGGTTCTAGAGAGAAGGAGAGTGGGGAGCTGCCTCTTGTAATGCCAGCACCCTCCTAGCTACTTGCGGACAGACAGCCCCATAACTTATAAAGGGCTGGTCTGCCCCAAACCAGCCCAAGACTGAACTATACTAACAATTTGTTGGCTGCACGCACTGACCTACAACACACCCAATGTATAATGGAGCCATTGGTCTTGTTTGTGGTCGCCAGGCAGCGTTTTCCAGCTTGCTGAAGCAGGTACTGACACAAAAAAACCCAACAGAAAGTAATGCCATGGAAAGTAATTAACTGCAATCTGAATATCCTTGAATATGTGCTTGGCCCTGAAACGCAGACCATGAATTCTATTATTGATTAGCTAGTGCTACGGAATGTCATCCCACATGAAAGCGATGCCAGTCCCTTGATGGTGTTCACTGAAGAAACATGTCTACTGGTGACAGGAACGCTGTCTGATGGTACTTTTAGATTTTCAAAGGACCAGGCAAATGGTAAAATATCCATTGGAGATTTTTTAGTTACCCATCGATCAAAGAGCCTCAGGGTCATGTCAACCCCTGGAAAAAGTGGGATGTGATTCCTCCTCATTGATGCACTCAAGAGAATGGAAACCATGCACTAAATCTTTACCCCAATCTGTAATATCCTCTGGGATTGAGGAGTGTGCCAGGAGACGGCATCTATTCAAACACAGGGCAACATTGATCGATAATATCAAAATGTGCTGCAATGTGCAGAGGTCTAAGATGGATTACATGATTTTTTTATCCTTTACCTAACTCTCTCCTTCAAAATTTTAACTAATTGCATCCTGAGGAAAGAAAGCTGGGTAATTAAAGGGTTTATAGGATCTCGTGAATTCACAGTCCCCACGTGAAAGTGTTTCAATCTTCCAGCAAGGTGTGTGTTTGCAAAAGTAACCTTTGAAAAGCACAGAGTGTGGTAGGAGGTGGTTAATCAGGTGTGTGACCAAGGCAAGGCCGGTTAGAAACCAAATGATTAATGAAAAGAAAAATAAACAAAAAAATTGCACATTCTGGAAATAGGAAACAAATACAGAACATGTTCAAAAATTCACACAGCATCTATGGGGAAAAAATGGAGATACGACAATTTGGGTATGATGCTATAATTTGTTTGGAGAGGTAAGCTAATTAATCGTAAGCTACTTAAGGGATGATTGTTTTTAATCTTTGTGCTGTTGAAGGTACCAGAATAGCCCTGAAAATCCTGATAATGCCATTCACTTGGTGTAGGGGTCAATAAAAACAGAAATCCAGGTGTTTTGCCAGCTCTCTGATTTCCAGGGCTGCACAGTTGCAATAGAAGAAGGCTGGACAATTCCTTCGAAGTAGGTGGGATTGGTCTGCTCGATCTGCAGCAGGTTTAGGAAAAGTTGGTATTTTACCTTCTACGGCGTTGTGTAAATTAGACGGCAGAAGAGGAGAGACCTTGGACTAAGCTGAATTACCAGGAGGACAGACGGTGACATTGTTTGTTTTTTTCAACTCCTGAGGTGCTTTGCCATCATCTAGAATATACAGATACTGCAGGCCTGTCGCAGCACAGTGGCACAGCTGGCAGAGCCGCTGCCTCTCAGCACCAGAGACCCTCGGGTGCTGTCTGTGCAGAGTCTGCATGTTCTCCTTGTGACTCCGTGGGTTTCCACCGGGTGCTCTCACATCCTAAAGACGTGCCGGTTTGTAGCTTAATTAGCCTTTGTAATTTGTCCTTAGTTTGTAGAAAAGTGGGATAACATAGAACTAATGTGATCAATGGTCAGCGTGGACTCAGGGGGCCAAATGGCCTGTTTCAATGTGAAGGAAGGAACTGCAGATGCTGGTTTAAACCAAAGATAGACACAAAAGCTGGAGTAGCTCAGCGGGTCAGGCAGCATCTCTGGAAAGAAGGAATGGGTGACATTTCGGGTCTACCTTCTCTCCAGAGATGCTGCCTGTCCCGCTGAGACACTCTGGCATTTTGTGTATGGCCTGTTTCCATGTTGTCTTGTTTACTGTTTTTTCTCAAAAGTAATGTGCCCAGCACGCAGCACAGGCTCCAAAGCTGATCTTTTGTTTTTTACATTGGTTTCTGCCCGTAAGTCCAATCAGGCGATAGGGCTACAATAGTGAGATTCTAAGACATATGAACATCCCAAAGCTTGGTGTTCCCACGTCTGGGCCTTAGGAAGACATTCCCTGGATTCTGCACAGGAGCAGAGGAGCATCAAGAACATTAGCCCTGAATGATGGGCAGGCATATTACACCCCTGAGAAGCACCGGTGCAAACTGACACAACAACCTGCTCAAAGGAACAGCAAACATAAGAGTAGAAAAGAATTTAAAAATCATTTTCTAAAGCCGTCAACGCCGACAACGGGACGGACCTCGCGTAGGGGACAAGGCAAGGTACACCGTTTATTTTTTCATTAAAAAGTGCTTCTTTAATCAAAATTTCATGTTGCGAGAAGGTGATCTATTCCCCATACGGACCGGCAGTAATTTTCCTGCCGATATGGGGTTTATATTGAATGCAACCGCAACGTTCCAATCGATCGCGTTCCAGAAAATCCCACTCGCAAGATGATTTAAATGGTCATTAATTTATGGGAATTAAACACTAAATTCCTTCCATTTGGCCTATAAATTAATGACAATGAGATTTAAAAATCATGTTATATTGTGAATTATTGTGTGAATGTTATTTGGACACTTAGGCTATTTAAAAATGTTCATCTTTTCTTAAGAAATTGATAGATGTTTAGATCTAGTAATTGAATTTTGTAATTAGCTACAATTGGGTAACTAACTAATTATATACTTTAATTTCAGGTCATCCGAGTAAGATTGTTTCAGATTTGTTTCAGAATGCATCAATCTATAATAACTGAAAATTTCTTTCTTTTTCTTAATTTTTAAGGAAGTTATGGGCTTTTGACTGTCCTCGGTCACAGCTTTTGTGTTAAGTCAATGGAAAAGCAATGGGGAACAAGATGCTAATTTCTGAGTATGAAAATGGCCATAACTTTTTTTAATACTGAAGATATGAAAGTGAATTAGGTGTCAAATTAAACTTCTTTTTATGCTTTATCTGATGGGATAAATTGCAGATTTGATTTTTAAAATCTCAAAATTTTGTAACATTGCTATTAAGAGACACCTCAGATGCACCGAACCTCATGAGTGTACAACATATGTTGATTCTAAAGAAAATATTTTTTCAGATATTACATTTCTTTAAAAATCAAATATCTGATTTATATGAACTGAGTCCTGATGTAAGTAAGATAAAAGTGCAAGGCTGGCAATCTGTAGGTACCCAGTCATTTGTTTTGAAATTGGCTGATGGAGATATCCAATTTAAGACACGTAGCTCATACAGAAAAAGTCCACTGGCCCACCTCACCCATGCCAGACGCCCCGCCCGTGCCAGACACTCCACCCGTGCCAGACATTAGACACCCAGTTACACCAATCCTTCTTTTCCTCTAATGTTCCAATCAGTTCCCCTCTGGTTCTCCTGCTACCCAATTGCTCGAGCAGCAATATTTTGTCGCAAATTCACTGACCATCCAATACAACACTGGCACAAGGGAGGAAAGTTGAGCACCCATGGCAAACTCATATGGTCACAGGGAGAACACAGACAGTATCAATGGGGCTATTCCTGTGCTGTACTGTTTATGTGCTTTGTTCTATGTTCTACCCAAGGTTAGGATTGAACCCATGTCACTGGAGCTGTGAGGCAGCAGCAACACACCTTCTTATTCTGTGTTGTCACATTCTCCCCACACAATTTTAAAATGCGGTAAATAGTTCATCTGCTAGACAGCAAAGTAAAAGCTAGCACTCTTACCTATTACTGATTAGCCAGTCAGCTGAACGGTCAGCTTGTCCTTGGCAGGGAATGGCACATCAAAGGAAGCCGCTTATTTTGAAGCATGTTTCAAAGTACAGTAGCTATCACAGGAATTAGGCTTATCAGGAATTTGGCATCTTATGAAGCAACAAGGACACACTATTTCATGGCTGGAGACAGTGCAAATTTGTTTTAGTAGCAAGCCAGAATATGAATTGATCTGTAAAACCAAGCTATGAACTGAGCTGCAGCGAATAACAAAGTGCTGGACGAACTCAGCGGGTCAGGCAGCATCTGTGGTTGCAGAGGCCTTGTAGTAGGACCGAGAGTGTGGTGGGGAGAGAGACAATATAAAGAGGTGAGGGGGAGAGGTGAGGAAGGCTCTGGCAGGCAATAGATGGATCCAGGTGAGGAGAGGGATGATAGGCAAGTGGAGCCAGGTGGGTGGAGGAGAGGGGGACAAAGGGACAGAGACTGTAAGGTGATGAGTGGAGACTATAAAGGACTGCATATTCTAGATTCTATTGACTATGGGAGGTTGATAAATGGAAGCAGAGAAAGGAGGGTTGAAAGGCAGATAAAACCATTGGGGTTTAAGAAGGACTGCAGATGCTGGAAAATCAAAGGTAGACAAAAATGCTGGAGAAACTCAGCGGGTCAGGCAGCATCTATGGGGCGAAGGAAAAACAACATCCTTCGCTCCATAGATGCTGCCTCACCCGCTGAGTTTCTCCAGCATTTTTGTCTACCTAAAACCATTGGGGAGTGGTTACGAGAGGCATTGGAGTAATTCTGTAGGTGACAGGCAGGCTGAACCAGGTGGAGTTGGGGAAAGAAACTGGGTTAGAGAGGATTGTTGGAAAGAAGGGCAGGTGCGAGAACCTAAGTGGATCAGAAGGAAAGAGAAAGAACCCAGGGAGCATGGGTTACATGGAACATTTCAGTTGCATTCCTATTAGCACAGTGACTTGGCATTTGGTTAATATTCTAATAAAAATTGAAAGATGAAAGATTAGTGTCTTAAAAAGTTAATTCTGCAATTGTCTCCACATGATTTGCTGAATAGTTGGAGGTTTATCTTTATTGTTTTGGATAGCATTAGTTTGGACCCAATTTATCCCTTAAAAAGAACTGTACACACTCGCATGCAGAAAATGTAATCTATTTCTATCTTTATACTATTTAGGTTCACAATTAGAGTGCGATCGGTCTCAAATCTTATAAGAATCAGCCCTTCTTGTCCATCGATGGGAATCTTTATCCTGCATCATAGTGACGTTTTGTTAATATATAGCCTGCCACTCCTTATATATATCTGATATGCCCCATTCAACTGAATGGAGTTGCCTATCTTTATTTGATAATACTTATATATTTCCATAAATATGGAATTAAAAAATATATATATACCAGACTAAGTGGGACTCGTTGGGTCCCAGCATCACACGGGAAGGCTGGTCCCCCAACGCAATATTCCACCTCTCCACCAATTCCAATATTGGTGGCCAGTGGGGGGGGGGGGGGGGGGGCTTTCTGGAGCGCTAGTATAGGTGTCGTGGGCTGAAGTGACTGGATTCCAGAGGGCAAGTATGGACATTGTGGGCCGAATGGATTCTTGGGCTGGCTGCTCAGTCACTCAAGCCTGTTGTGCTGGCAGCTCACTCACTCGTGGCTGGTGGGTTGGCGGTTGACTCACGGCTATTCCTTGAAATTCCATTTCAAGCAGGGTGCAAGGCCACCAAATTCAAGTGCAGTTTCTTACCACTTCAAGCAAGGTGCAAGGCCACCAAATTCAAGTGCAGTTTCATACCATTTCAAGCAGGGTGCAAGGACACTAAAGACAGCGGATCATGACCTCTCCCTCCTCCATCTTGCAGAGACTGAGCCACACCCACACTTCTGGGTTTTATAGTCCCTCCCACCCTCTCACCAGCAGGGGCGTGGCCTTCATGGCGTGATTGACAGGAGAGAGAATCTCAACATTTTTTAAACACTAATAACTCTTTTATTTTTCATCAATGGGAAAAATCATTGGCACCTGATGAGCGGAGGGGGACTCTGAGTAAGATGGCCAAAAATCACAGCCATACGTGGTAGCGTTTTTTCTAAAATCAATATAAAGCACAAACAGGAAGTTGTCAAGATTATACTTTTAATTATATAGAAGGCAAGGCTACTTTAATTATATAATTTAAAACAAATCCATATATATATATGGAAATATATATATATACACTATCCAATAAAGATAGACAACTCCATTCAGTTGAACGGGGCATATCAGATATATATAAATTGGCATCAGATATCAACATTTTAGAAAAGTAGAGTATATTAGTTCAATTTTTATCAACATTTTTTCTATTGATCAATATTTTCTTGTCATCAGAGACACTTAGGGATATCTGAAAAGACCATTGACACCATGAGTTGTCATTAGGGTGGTCTGAGGGTGGGTCCTCAACAGTGATGGAAATAGGTTTTAGGAACTAGGGGTACTCTAAGGTCCGCGAGGCTGAGGTGGGAAGGAAGGGGGGAGGGGAATTTTTATATGTGCGCTTATACCCATGTAAGAATACAAGAATGCATAACTTGTTTATTGCGTATTTATAATATTGTTTATTGTGTATTATATGTTATAGCTGCTTTCTTGCATCTCTCTCACTCTTTCTGTGTTGGTTGCAGCCAACGTCTGCTTCGGTGAGGGAAGTGGGTCGGTGATTGATCAAAAGGAGACTGCGTCTGATTGGCCGCGAGTGACCAGCGCATTACATGATTGGACACAATGCCCTTGGAGACAGCGGTTGATTGGATGGGAATTTCAAGGAACGCTGGTCGGTGATTGGACGCAACCCCCTTATAGACAGCGGTTGATTGGCCGCCAAATAATCGGGTACAAAAAATTGACAAATAGGAAAACAATAAAATCGGAATTCTGATTTAAATTGGAAGAATATCATGCCTGATCTGCAGCAAAGTTACTAGTATCCGCTCTGGTATCTTTGATCTGTAGTTCCTTCCTATTGAAGAAGAACCCTGGCCCGAAACAACTCCAAATCCATTCCCTCCACAAATGCTGCCTAGCCCGCTGAGTTCCTTCAGCACTCTGTGTTTTTTATTTAACTCTTGAAATTGAAGTTAGATATAAAGCTGGAGTAACTCAGCAGGACAGGCAGGGACTCTGGAGAGAAGACCCTTCTTCAGACTGAACTGAACTCTCGCCGGTGAGAGTACTTGTGATTGTCTGCAGTAGGGGCTCGACTCGAAACGCCACCCACTCCCCAGAGCCGCCGCCTGTCCCGCTAGGCCACCCCAGCCCCCCGTGCCCACCTTCAACACCAGAGCCAAACAAAAAACACAGAGTGCTGGAGGAACTTAGCGGGCCAGGCGGCACCCGCGGAGGGAACGGACCAGGAGCCGCCACGGGCCAGGGTTCCTCCCCCCCAACAGGAAGGAACCGCAGATGCAGCCGTCCCCGCAAAATGCCAAATAATTCCGAGAATGCCGAGGCGAGAGGGTGAGAGAGAGGGAGTGAGAGAACGATGGAGATCCAAAGGACGGATTTGGATCCCAACTACGCCTTGCTGAGACCTCGCCAGAAGTTTCAAACGTACGGCCCCCTCCAGTTCGAGCCACGTGGACCAAGATACCACGTTGTAAACAACCACGTTCGCTACTTTGACTGGGAGTTTGCGTTCCACCACAGTCCTGCCAGCAGTTTACAGTGTTTTGATATCCACTTCAGGAAGGAGCGGGTGGTCTACGAGTTGAGTGTCCAGGAGGTGAACTCCGTTTACGCGGAGAGACGCGAGGTCTGATGAGGGCCAAGTTCTTAGACAGTCATTATGGAATTGGGAAAAGTTCCAATGAGCTGGTGAAAGACGTGGACTGCCCTGACAGCGCCACTTTCCTCCACACTCTCCATCTCATGGCGACTGGAAACCAAAGATCCTTTCGCAGAGCAAGATAGTCCATTCGACAAAAAAGCTGTAGTAGGGTCATGGGTAACCTTCAGCACCATTTCCGTAACCGGCTTTCGTCTCCGCTCTAGTATCTTTGCTTTGGTCATGGCTTCTTCATACACAAATCATCTTTTTGTTTCTCAGCTGCAGGTGATCATTTTGATATTCCTGCCTAGTCTTCCTTATTAACTTTGAACATCTATATAATTAAAAGTCTCATCTTGACCACTTCCTGTCTGCGTTGTTTATTGATTTTAGAAAAAAATACTACCTTATATTGCTGTGATTTCTGGCCATCTTACTCACAGTCCTCCGCTGCGCAGGCCCCGAGAATTTTTCAGATCGATTAAAAATAAAAGTGTTATGAGTGTTTAAAAAACCTTGAGATCCTCTCTCCTGTTAATCACCGTGATGAAGGTAACGCTCCTTCCGGGGGGGGGGGCAGGACTATAAAACCCCGGATGCCTGGACATGACTCAGTCTCTCTGCAAGATCGCGAGGGAGAGACCACGACTCTCATTCTGCTGTGAATTAACTGAACTGTAAGTCTGCAATGTACTTGAATAAATGATTTGTTAGCCCTTACTGAAAATGAAATGAGTTGTTTGGCCTGCCCTGTACTTTGAAACTGCAATGGCAATGGAAATGAAATTAACCCCTTAAGGGGTTGGACAGGCTAGATGCAGGAAGATTGTTCCCGATGTTGGGGAACTCCAGAACAAGGGGTCACAGTTTAAGGATAAGGGGGAAGTCTTTTTGGACCGAGATGAGCAGATCTTTTTTCACACAGAGAGTGGTGAGTCTGTGGAATTCTCTGCCACAGAAGGTAGTTGAGGCCAGTTCATTGGCTATATTTAAGAGGGAGTTAGATGTGCCCTTGTGGCTAAAGGGATCAGGGGGTATGGAGAGAAGGCAGATACAGGATACTGAGTTGGATGATCAGCCATGATCATATTGAATGGCGGTGCAGGCTTGAAGGGCCGAATGGCCTACTCCTGCAACAATTTTCCATGTTTCTATGTTTCTATGAAATGAAACTGCAATGAGCTGTTCAGTCTGCCCTGTGCTTGAAACTGCAATGGCAATGGAAGTGAAATGAAAATACAATGAGCTGTTTGGCCTGCCCTGTGCTTGAAACTGCAATGGCAACGGAAGTGAAATGAAAATGCAATGAGCTGTTCGGCCTGCCCTGCGATTGAAACTGCAATTGAAATGGAAATAAAATGAAAATGCAATGAGCTGTTTGGCCTGCCCTGTGCTTGAAATTGAAATGAAATGAAATGAGTTGTTTGGCCTGCCTGAAACCACTAATTTCGGTCCACAAGGCCCATATTAGCCGAGAAACCAGTCCCTTTTGTCCAAAATGCCTGTATTAGCCCAGGAGGAGCATTTTGGCCCAAAAGGCCCGTGCCTAGCCAGGAAAAGTCCAGAAAAAGTGCCTTTCACTGAGATTTAAAGAGCCCCTTCTGCCCATCAGGCCTGTACTAGCAAAGGAGGAGTCCCTTCATCCCATCAGAAAGTATTCCCCCTACAAGTACTAAACCTCACCCCAGTATTTTTCTCCCTCCCTTCATTGGCTCCCTGTGAGATCCAGGCCAGGATAGACTTTCATCGTTCATTGCTGTGATCTGCAGAAAAAGAGGAAAAATGTCTAAAATTGATCCTCCACCCTATCCCCCTTCTCTCTCACAGAGTCTCTCACCTGTTTTGGGCAGAATTTCTGGCAGTTTTTGAGTTGCCAGCCCACCAGGCCTGAGTGACGGAGCTGTCAGCCCACCAGGCCTGAGTGACTGAGCTTCCAGCCCAAGAATCCATTCGGCCCCCAATGTCCATAATAGTCCTCTGGAAACCAGTCCCTTCGGCCCACAACACCCATAATAGTGCTCCAGAAAGCCCCCCCCCCCCATTGTCACCAATATTGGAATTGGTGGAGAGGTGGAATATTGCGTTGGGGGATCAGCCCTCACGTGTAAACATGGGACCCAACGGGTTCCACTTAGTCTAGTACAAGATATTGCCATTAGGAAGGAGCTCCAGAAAATCCTGCACCCATTCAAGCCATCCCCCCCTCCCCTTCCCTCCGACACGGACAAGGAGTGATTGGCACCCACTTTTTTTTGTCTTCCCGCCCCCCCCCCCCCCCACCCTCACATCATTCTGAAGAAGGGTCTCGACCCGAAGCGTTGCCTATTTCCTTCACTCCATAGATGCTGCCTCACCCGCTGAGTTTCTCCAGCATATTTGGGCTACCTGTCAAAAAGAGTGTCTGTTTTTTTTGTGCTCTGACAACAACCTTTCAAAACCTTGTAGGATAATTAGAATGCAAATGCTTTAATCTTTCCATGAACGCAATGGAATTATATTGGTAATTCTGCAAACACATATTAAAAATTCTCCCTCTTTGTTGAATCCAGTTTCATTGAAATTCATTGGGAGAATTTGCATCCCTGCCGACAGAAAAATTTGATGCCGTCGAATAGTGAAAAAATGGAAAATCTGTCAAAAGGAAACAGATGTGAGCAAAGATGTTCCTAAAGCAAAATAGTTCTTACTGTTGCACAGTTGACACGTAGCGATAACACATTTCTTTCCAAATCTGTGTGACATACTAACAGATGGCTGTGAGGGTTCCCAGCTTTCAGCAGGAATCTGCTGAAGGTCTGGTCATTCAAAAGGTACGGAGTAGCCAGTGGAAGATTTGTGTCCACTGAGGAGCAAACATCTAGGTGGCATGCTGGGATGCAGAAATGCGCAGACAACACCTCAGCAGGTCCACAACAGATTCCAGCACCAATTCAACAGAGGCTTGTTCAGCCATTTCAGAGTTACAGGCATGTCTAATCCAATCACGTTTAATTGCCTGCTGCCCGTCTACCTCCCATAAAGCAGAGTTTAGGAAGTTTAAAGCAAACTTCAGCTCATATTGCTCTTCCCTGTTGTTGTCCTCTCATTCTGTAAAACCAATCTGTCTCCGTCAGGCACACAGAACTAATCCTCTTTACTCTCCTCATCAAATCAACCATTTTCTATGTTCATATCCTTTGAAGCAGTAACAAAAAAAAACCAAAAGCATGCAGATCATTTACATGGTGACATGCAAAATCCTGAATATCTTCCATTTGACAAACTGTACATTAACTGTTAGCAGTTTCCTCCACAGTCTGGAGGTCAGCTGGCCACACATCTCAGCTCAAACAACAGCCTGCTAATTGTGAAAACATTTGTTTAACATTTCTTCCATTGTGTAAACTCAGTTCCTGCGAAATGTTATATGCAGCACATTTACTATTTATATTTTGATAAATAAAATCATACATCAAAATTCCATAAATTCATATGATGGAATTATTTTGATATACATGAACTTTTGCACAGATGAATTTGGTAAAGATTGATCTACAGCAAATACATATGTACACTTGTATTACATCATGTAATGAATCAATAAATGATGTGTTAAAATCCTACCTAAATAGTGATTTCTGTGGAAATTGTGGATTTTTAAAATATTTGGCGCTACCACAATTTTTTTATCCAATACATGAAGTTGCTGTGGGAGAGAAGGGAGAAGATCGTTGGCTCTCCGGCAGAACTACCTTCCCTGGTCACAAAACGGGTGCCACAAGGCAAGAGGACAACAAATGCGGTACCTTTGCTGAAGAAAGTCAGCAGAAGAAGGCAAACAAATCTAACATCAATAGTGCGGAAGTTATTGGAAAAAATCTGAGGTGCAGGATTCATTCGCATTTGGAGAGACAGGGATTAATCAAGAATAACGTTTCTTTGTTAGGGGAGATCCAATCTGATTAATTGTACTCAATTTTTCAATGAGGTGACTAAATGTTGATGAGGGCAGAACAGTTGATGAAGTCTTCATCATCAGCAGTAAGGCCCTTAACAGGATCTCGCATGAGAAACTGCTCCAAAGATGAGAACCCAAAAAAGCAATGCATTTTGGCAAATTGGAACTGAAATTGGTTTGCAAATAGATGGCAGAAGTTATTGATGGAGGGTTATTGTTGTGAACTGCATTGGGATGTAACAAACTGCTGTTTGATAATTTGATTGATTGAAATGTTACTGTAAGATACTATTTGGAATCAGGCACTTCGGCCCATGGAGTCTACGCTGACCATTGATCACCCATTTATTATAGTTCAATGTAATTGCACTTTCATATCAATTGTCTGCACGCTGGGGGCAATTTACAGAAACAAATTAACCTACAAACCCAGATGACTTTGGAATGTGTGATTCTGATTTTGATTCTGATTCTGAAACCAGAGGATCCGGAAGAAACTGTAGTCACAGGGATAATGTGCAAACTCCACTCACCTGAGGCCAGGATCAAAACTGGGTGTCTGGCGTTGTGAGGCAGCAGCTCTACCAGTTGCACCACTGTAATTAGGGAATAATGGTAAAACGATCAGGAAAATGGTAGAAGGATCTGAGGCAATTTTTTGGGGGGAAAATTAAGAAGGCTTGTATATACACAATGTATATTGAGGTAGGACTCTCAGAAATGCTGGGGAAGAAAGCGAGCTTCATACACATGTCCTCTGAAGGCAACAGCACAGTTCGATAAGTGGTTAAGAAATCAAACTATTCTGTGTTACCGAATCTGTGCTATGAGCAGGTAGATTGTGGCACAACTATATAAAACAGTCAGATTACAAGGTGCTGAAGTAATTTAGCAGGGCACGCTTTGCAGCATCTCTGGAGATCATAAATAGGTGACGGTCTGAAGAAGGGTCTCAACCCGAACCTTCCCCTATCCATGTTCTATCCATGTTCTGCCCGACCCCTTGAGTTACTCCAGCACTTTGTGTCCTTTTGTGAAAACAGCACCTGCAGTTCCTTGCTTCTATATAAAACAGTTGTTAGGACACAGCTGGAGAATTATGTGCGGTTCTGGTTACCACACTCTAGGAAGGAAGTGATTACCCTGGAGAAGGTGCAGTGGACATTCCCCAAGAATGTTGCCTTGAATGGAGTGTTTAAGCTCCAGAATTTCTGGATAGGATGAATTTGTTTCCTTTGGGGTCTCAGTGCTGGCCCACACTGATAACTGGCGAGGACACCAGCTCACTCTCACCCAGAGCCCCTCAGTAACGGCATCATTAGCACGTACCAGCTGTTCAAAAACAGGTAGCAAGTCTTTGCTTAGTTTACGTTGTCTTCCCTGCTCAGGACCAAATTGTAAATTATCATTATTAATCCAAAGTTGATATTACTTTTACTGTTCACATCAAAATCTGAAAATGCTGAAGGCACTCAGAGGGCCAGGTGGTGTATGTAGAAAGAGAAGCAGAGTTAATATGCCAAGTGAACTGGGAAAGTGAGAAAACAAGTTAGTTTTAAGTTATAGAGAGGTTGGGGGAGAGATTGATTGAAAAAAGGGAATATCTCTGATTATGTGATGCCCGGATTGCCATGGTGATAAGCTTTTGATGAAAGCATCTGGTTAACAGGTTATTGATGGAAGTTAGAGACGGTGTGAGATGCAAAGCTGTAGAAAATACCTCACAGTTCAGGCCATGCCAGCAGAGAGAAAGAGAACCGAGGCAGAATCATAGCTAGACAACCGACAGTCTGACAAGTACTGATGCAAATAAAGAAAGCAAGTTTGACCTTAGACATTGCAATGCATGAGTGGGGCCCCATGTAATGGAGCGCAGTAGGTAATCACTCCATGCTGGTTCCAGGGTCCATGCATCACCCCATGTGAGGCTCAGTTTAGACCCTATCTCTGCACCTCCATCCTTGCTATTTAAAGCAAGTTTTCAAAAGAGTAGTGTGAATCATAAATTAATAATGGTACGTAAATATGTACTAAGAATATTCTTCAAGCACCACTCAATTTAATGTAGGAGTTTACCATGCAGATATAGATATTGTATGGGTAGGAACTGCAGATGCTAGTTTAAACCGATAGACACAAAAGGCTGAAGTAACTCAGCAGGACAGGCAGCATCTCAGGTCGAGACCCTTCTTCAGACCTAAGAAACGTCAAACATTCCTTCTCTCCAGAGATACTGCCTGTCCTGCTGAGTTTCTCCAGCTTTTTGCCAATGTAGATACTATATAAATACTATTGTACTAAATATAGATGAAGACTATCAATAAAGCAAATATCCATGTTGGCAATGTATTAAAACGTTTCCAGCTTGTTGCAATTTACAGCCAATAGGTAAGAATTAAAAATACATTAATAAAAGCAAAAATCAAACCAGGAAAGAACAAATAACTTAACATTTCTTATTTCTGAAATGGGAAAGACAACATGACAGGTAAAAGTTGAACATTGCATTCTACCTCTCTTCAAAAACAAGGATACATTCAAAACACCAATCAAAATTCTGCAAATACTGCACCGTGCCCCAATTGATTCTCAATGACCACGTTGTAACAGTTGACAGAGAGAAGCTGAATGGGCAATGTTGACATAGCAATGTGACCTGGTGGCCTTCAAATTCCTGCAACTGTAATGCATGCATTAATCGCACTGAACTCCCAGAGTCCTGAATTCCAGAGCTGAGGTGAAAGTGATTGTTCCTGACAACAAGGCACCGTCTCACCTAATCGGATGTGAAAGTGCAGCGAAACTGAAGTCGATGGAAATCGAGGAGAAAATTCTCTGTTGGTAGTAATTCATGCCTGGAACATGGGAAGGTGATTATGCCTGTGAGAGGTTAATCATCTCAGCTCCAGGATGTATATCACTGTCTGAATGTCTCAAAAATGTGTCCTGGGTCTAACCATGTTAAGCTCTTTCAACATCAAATTTCCTTCAATCATTGAGGTCAGAGGTGCACTGGTGTCCAGTTCCATTCACAATTCTCTAGGTGAGGCAGTCCTTCAAAACATACACAAATCTTCAATGGCTTGACAAGACTAATTGGAGGGGGAGGGGGGGATGTTTTCTTTGACTGGAGTCTAGGACATGGCACACAGTTTGAATAATGAAAAGGCTGTTTAAGACTTAGATGAGGAGGAATTTCTACTCGGAGAGTGCTGAACTTGTGGATTCTCTGTGCAGATGCTGGTTTAAACAGATGATAGACACAAAATGCTGGAGTAACTCAACGGGACCAGCAGCATCTCTGGAGAGAAGGAAGCTGGTCCCGTTGAGTTACTCCAGCAGTGCCATTTCGGGTCGAGACCCTTCTTCAGTCTGAATGTAATATTTCAGGTCGAGCCCCTTCTTCAATCTGAAGAAGGGTCTCGACCCGAAACGTCACCCATTCCTTCTGTCCGGAGATGCTGCCTGTCCCACTGAATTACTCCAGCATTCTGTGCCTATTTTTGGGATCCTCTGCTCTGTATGGCTGTGGATACTTTGATAGATCTCTGGATATGAAATAAATCAAAGGACATGGAGTGTGTTGCTACAAAATGACACAGATATAGAAGATCAGCCATGATTTCAGTGAAGAGTGTAGGGACTACAACTGGACCTAAATGATAAAGGCTTTTAAAACTCATCTGCTATATAGAAAACGATGAATTTAAGCCCATTTTTGCATGAATCTGATTGCAACTTACTGGGATAGAAAATAAAATGGAACCAAAGTAACTTCTGTGATTTTTCCAGGGTATTTACTATCCAGTGGTTTGTATTATCAAGGGTCTGAACCTTCTTCACGTTTCAATACTTCTTTCTTACGCGTTTATTAAGGAACATAGGGATCTTTGGCAAGGCCAGCATTTATTAGCCATCCATACTTACTCTGAGGAGGTGGTGGTCTCATTCTGAACACTGGTGGTCTTTCCAGTGAAGCTACTCCCACAGAGTTCCAACATTTAGATCCAATGACAATGAAGGCACTGTAATATTATTCCAATCCTTATCTTATCATTTAGTTTAATTTGGTTTCGAGTTACAGCATGGGAGCAGGTCCTTCGGTCCAACAAGCCCACACCGACCATCCATCACCTGTTCACACTAGTTCTATGTTATCCCACTTTCACATTGTGTTCCTACACACTCAGGGCTATTTACACAGGCCAAATAACCTTCAAACCCGCATGTCTTTGGGATGTGGGAGGAAACTGGACCACACAGTCACAGGGAGAACATGCAAACTCCACAAAGATACCAGCTAAGGTCAGGATCGAACCTGGGCCTCTGGTGCCAGAGGCAGCAGCTCTACCAGCTGCACCACTCTGCTGCCCCTAATGGCTTTACAGAAGAAAAGTTAAAAGGAAATTAATGAGGCAGGTTATTTTGCACAGGGCAGGTGGTGGAAACAGATACAAGCATTTAAGAGGCATTTAGACAGACACATGAACAAGCAGAGGATGGAGGGATAAAGACCATGTTGGCAATGGCCTCATGTTCATCGTGGACACCATGGGCAGAAGGATTCCTGTGTTGTGCTCTTTGATGTTCTATGTAGACTATCTATTTCGGCCTAAAGACCATGCCACTGCCAGAGAAGCATTCCCATTCCCCCATGCCCTATCCCCCTCGACCACTGCAGCTTATTCTCTCTAACATGTACTCATCCATTTCTCTCGGATTCTTTTTCCCCATTAACCCAGTGTAAAAGGTGAGTTGAGAAGTCAGGAAGGCAGGTTCCTCAGAAGGGAGGCTGTAGTTGGTGATGCTCTCATCTGCCTGACATTGGAAATGTGGGCTTGGAAGTGCCCTCGATGAAGAATTAGTGAGAAAGAACTGTGCGTTTTGTTGACAGTATATGGTAGTGAGAGCGAGCGTGTGAGTAAGCAGGCAGGATGGTGTTGGGACTTGCCCTCACCCAGTTAAGTCATCCATATCTTGTTGGAGACAATTGTTGCTTGGCACTAATGTGGAGCAAATGTTACTTCACACATGTTTCTCAATAGTGTATCATTCCAAGGGCTTCTAAGGCTTGAGGTGTACAAGAGGTGAGATTTTTAAGTGCTCTGGTTTCCATGGAACAGGTTGTCCAAAAGAGTGGTATTTCTGTCAGCACCGGCTACGTGAGGGAGTGGAGATTTCCCAGTCTATGGGTGGCCGTTGGGCATCTCAATTAGGCATCTCAATTAGAGAGCAGGCGTTTTCTTCAGGTGTGAGGTTTACGAGAATGTGGCAATTTCAGCAAGGATTACCCATGAGTTTGAATCAACAAAATCGTGAGTTTTCCAATGATTTTTATCAACAAGGTGATGACCATTTAGTTTCTCTATGTTGGAGGACCATTTGGTCTCACAGTAAGCGCCTTCAGGAGGTATGAGGAAAGAAGAGGAGTTAAAGCTAACTGGGGGAAAACAGGTCTTTGAAATTTCTATTCTTTCAGAAGCAGAGGATGTGGACATTTGTCAGATCATCCATGACTGTTTGCGGACAGTGACACCTAGTGCCAGTCATTGTATTTACCACAATTGTACCCTAATCTGCGTCAATGCGACTGATACCATACATCCAGCAATCAATTCAGATGTGTTTTGGGGCAAGGTATTTACACAGTTAAGGATAGGTTTCAATTTTAGGCAGAGATACAGAAGCATTATTTATCTTTCATTTGAGATGCAATAATGAGACGGACTGGAGGCTTAAGAGAAATTTAAACATTGGCTGAAAGTTCTGTCGAAATTCTTGCAAAAATAAAGAAATTTTGATTTTGTATATTCTTTGTTTGCCTATATTAGGAATACAACTGAAAGCTAATAGACTGCATTTATGCAGTGCCTTTTGTAATTTCAAGATAACTTTAAGCAAGTTAAGATTAAGTGAGACATTTTTGAATTACACTGTTCTAATAAATATTGGATTGATGTAGTTTTAAATATTCTCACATTCTAAATTATTTATATCGTAATACTCTTTTTATAAGAGTCACATTATGATTTGATGAATATTTTTTCCTTTCTGGGTTTTCTCTGCACAGGGTTGTGGCTCTGAAACACTTACTGGATTTCTTCACTATGTCAGTCCATGTTAAACTTTTTTAAATGCCAATGATTCTTACTGCAAAATCTGTCACTGGAAATCTTAACTGGTCTATTTAACTGTTGTTCCATCCTTATCTATCATATTCGTTATATATTATTGACTGTAAATAAAAACAGGAGCGTCAGTAGGCCATTCAGCCCTTCCAGCCTGGTCCACCTTTCATTAAGACCAAGGCTGATCCATTACCACAAAATGCTTTCAGTGCCCAATTCCTTTGATTTTCTTAATGCCCAGAATCTATCGATCTCTGTTTTGAAAAAAAAAACCCACAATGACTGAGACTTCCCAGAGCTCCAGGATAGAGAATTCCAAATCTTCCGAATGAAAATAATTTCTGTTCACCTCAGTTCTAAATAGCATATCCTTTACCCTATGATGAGTATACCTATTCTCGGCAAGGAGGTCAAAACAGTATCAATGTCTGATATAATTGCAATAAAACCTCCTTATTCTTGTATTCAAATCATCTGTAAATAGAACATAACACACCGCTCGCCTGTTTACTGATTGCTGCACCCGCTGAATTACTTTCTTTGATCAATGTGCATGTACATCTTAGTCATTTTCAACATCACCACTACAAGTCTCTCACCATTAAACAAATACTTTACTTTTCTTTGAAGTGCACCAAAGTGCATGATCTCACATGTTCTCACACATTCTCACCAAGCTTGCCCATATTCCCTGAATCCCTTCTCTTTGCTCTCAATCCCACCTGGTACAATATTTTGTGCAAATTTGGAAGTATGACATTTGGCATTTAGTTTATAAATTCATAAATTCTAGGAGCAGAATTAGGCCATTTAGACCATCAGGTCTACTCCACCATTCAATCATGGCTGATCTATCTTTCTCTTTCAACCCCATTCTCGCTCCATAACTCCTGACAGCCTTACTATCGAAAATCTGTCAATCTCCGTCTTAAAAATATCCATTGACTTGCGCTCCACAGCTGTCTGTGGCAATAAATTCCACAGATTCACTACCTTCTGACTAAATAAATTCCTCCTCATCTCCTTTCTAAAGGTACGCCCTTTTATTCTGAGGCTCTGGCCTCTGGTCCTAGGCTCTCCCACAAGTGGAAACATCCTCTCCACGTTCACTCTATCCTCAGCCAGCTGATATAGAATATGAAAAGTTGGAACAGTTTTCTGTGACAACCCCCAAATCACAGCCAATCTGAGAATGGCCCATTTGTTTCCATTCTTTATTATCCTTTTGAATAACCAGTTCTCAACCCAAGTCAGTATATCACCAACAATTCCAGGTTTCAATGTTTCAAGGTCAGTGTATTGTCACATGTACCAATTAAGGTACAGTGAACATTTGAGTTACCATACAGCCATACTAAGTGTAAGCAACAAGACACACAACCACATAAAGGTTAACATAAACATTCATCACTGTGCATTCCACATTCCTCACTGTAATGGAAGGCAATAAAGTTCAATCTTCTTCCTCTTGTTCTCCCGCGGTGGGGACAGTCAAACCATCCGCAGTCAGGGTGATCAAAACCCCCGCAGCCGATGATCAGTGTGATCAAATCTCCCACATCGGGGCGGTTGAAACTCTGTCCGCGACATGGAGCTCCCGAATCGGCCTCTTCTTACTAGAGAACGCGGGCTTCACGATGTTAAAGTCCACAGGCCCCGCTGTGGGAGATTCAATCCCCGGCAAAGGGATCGCAAGCTCCGCGATGTTAAAGCCCCCGCACACTCCTATGGCTTGGAGTGCCTGTCGGTCTCCAGGAAAGGCCGCCAACTCCTCGATGTTAGGCCGCAGTGGGGACGGAGATAACATACAGAAAATAAATCGCATCTTCATCGAGGTAAGAGATTGAAAAAAAGTTTCCTCCAACCTCCCCCACATAAAACAAACCAAGAAACACTAAAACATACTTTTTAACACATACTAAAAATAACAAAAAGAAGAAAGGACAGACAGACTGTTGGCGAGGTGCCACCCGTGTTAAATCTTTTAATCACCCTGCATCATGGAACTTTATTAAACATCATCCAGAAATCCAAACACACCATATCTACTCATTTAACACTATCTAGTCTACTGCTTACACCCTCAAAGAATTATGGCAGAGTTTTCAAAAGTGATTTTTTTTTTCACAAATCTTATTTTCTTTCAAGGCTTTCTGTTTTTACTCTTGCATCCTACTGAAATTATACAGGATCTTGGTGAGATTACACCTAGAAAATTGTGTACAGGTCTGGTCTTCCTGCCCCTGGCAGAACATCCTAGCAGTGAAGGCAATCCAACCCGAAAAACTGACCAGTCTGAAGAAGGGTCTCGACCCGAAACGTCGCCTATCTCCTTCGCTCCTTAGATGCTGCTGCACCCGCTGAGTTTCTCCAGCTTTTTGTGTAATCATCAGATAGATTGTCGGGATATATTCCAATGAAGAGATATGAAGCATTATAATTTAGGGATGGGCTACCTGGAACGAGGGGTTACATTCTAAAAATAAGGGATTGGTCATATAGATGGATCAGAAGAAATAACTGATTGGATCATGACTGATTTTTCTTTCCTTCCCAACCTCATTCCCTTCTTTCTCCCAGTAAACGTTGACACCGCTACTAATCAAGAACCTGTCAATTTCTGCTTTAAAAATAACCAAAGATAGTCTCAACAGCCGTCTGTGACAATGAATTCCACAGATTCGCCACCCTCTGGATGAAGAAATTCCTCCTCATCACCTTTATAAAGGTTTGTCTTTTCATTCTGAGGCTGTGCTCTGTGGTCCTCGACTCTCCCACTAGTGGAAACATCCTCTCCACATTCGCTCTAACCAGGCCTTTCATTATTCAGTAAGTTTCAATGAGATCCCCACCATACTAAACTCTAGTGAGTGCAGATCCAGCGTTATCAAACACTTCTCACACGTTAACCCAATCATCCCCAGGATCATTCTCGTAAACCTCGATTGGGCCCTCTCCAACACATCCCTCCTCAGATATGAGGCCCAGAACTGCTCATAATAATTCAAATGTATTCTGACCAGCGTCTTATAAAGCCTCAGCGTGACATTCCTGCCTTTATATTTTATATTCTAGCTCACTTGAAGTGAATGCTAACATTGCATTTCCTTTCTTACTCATAATTCAACCTGCAAATGAACCTTTTGGGAAACCTGCACCAGCATTCCCAAGCCCCTTCAAAAGTCAAAAGTCAAAAGAGCTTATTGTCATGTGTCCCTGACAGGACAATGAATCTCCATTCTTCTCCCCATTTAGAAAATAGTCTCACCATTTGGAAAATAGCCTATGCCTTTATTCCTTCTACCAAAGTGCATGACCATACACTTTGCTGCGCTGTATTCTATTTACCACTCTCCCAACCTGTCCAGGCCCTTCTGTAGACTTCCTGCTTCTTCAACACTGCGTCTCCACCAATGTTCATATCATCCGCAAACATGGCCACAAAGCCAAGTCATTAGGCATTCATCATCATTCACATCAGTCAAGGATACCTTTAATAAATATAACATTTACTCATTATTAATTCTTCCATGTTCAATCTATCTCATTCTATCATTTTCTCTGAAAGGCTCTGTTATCCAGACTCTGTTACCCAGACTCTGTTGCATTCCTTTATAGCAGATTAATAACTTGATACTACTAAAGTAAATTGCTAAGCCATTTCATAGGCAGTTTAGAATCAACCGTGTTAGCATGTGGGCAGGGTCACATACTGGTTTCCACTGGTGGGAGGGTCTAGGACCAGAGGTCATAGGACCAGAGGTCATAGCCTCAGAATTAAAGGGCGTTCTTTTAGAAAGGAGGTGAGGAGGAACTTTTTTAGTCAGAGGGTTGTCAAACTATGGACCTCATTGTCACAGAGGGCTGTGGAGGGCAAGTGAGTGGATATTTTTAAGGCAGAGATAGACAAATTCTTGATTGGAATGGGAGTCAAGGGTTATGGGGAGAAGGCAGGAAAATTGGATTAGGAGGCAGAGATGAGCAGTGATTGAATGACGGAGTAGACTCAATGGGCCGAATGGCCTACTTCTACTCCCATAACTCGAGAACTTGTGAACATACAGAGCACCATGGAGAGTTTCGAGATGGTTCTTTCCATGAAAGAGGAGTACAATTCCGCAAAGGTTCGGCGGCTTCATAGTCACTTTTTACTAAAATTAGTTAATTTAGTTTCAGATTTTTCAAAGCATATTTAAATTTTCAGAATATAGTGGGATTAGAATGTACACTTTCCTTCTGATAAACCGAGACTTCTGTATTAGTAGTATGACAGCCTGACCACCAAAGCACTATGCAAGGGCCTGAGCAGGAGATTGGGAATAACTGGGGAATTGGCATGAATTGGCATGACCAATGATACACATTATAATGGAATCACACATATACATAGACATGGATAATCTGTCTATGTTTAATATGCAGCCTCCCAATACAGTCAAATGTAAATTCCTATGCTCTTTACATAAATATCAATAGCGAAGGCATTTTTTTATTATTCAAGATTTGCTTACATTTTCCACAGTGAGGGTTGTGTGCCAAACCACTTTGCAGTCCCACCTTGCGCCTGGAGAGGGTGCTGTTGCTGTACAATGGACAAAAGAAAATGCTGTTAACACAAGGAATTGCTGATGCTGGAATCTTGAGCAAAACACAATGTGCTGGAGGAACTCAGTGGGCCAGGCAGCATCTGTGGAGGGAACGGAAACGCAATGTTTCGAGCCAAGCGCAGAGAAGAGAACAGAGATGCCGACAATTCAGGTGTAGATCATCAAAACTAGAAGATCTCAATCATACACAGCAAAGGTGATACCAGTATTTGATACCAGTAGCTAAGAATTATTTTATATATATATATTAAATGAGGTTCCATCCTGCAACTCAATGTTTATGGATTCCAGGATTCTGGTCAACAGGTTAATTCCTAAGAGTTTAGTTATTTATTCAGAATAAATATTGTTTCCAATTCCGTTCAGTTTAGTTCATTGTCCCATGTATTGAGGTACAGTGAAAAGCTTTTGTTGTGTGCTATCCAGTCAGCGGAAAGATTATATATGATTTCGGTCGAGCCATTTACAGTGTATAGATGCATGATTACGGAATAATGTTTAGGGGAAAGGAAAGTCCGATCAAGGATAGTCTGCTACTGCTATTTGTTAAACTTATACTTAATGTCAGATATTTCAGCTATGGAAAGTTTGTTGGGATTCATTTCCCGTCTCATTTATTGCCAATTTATTGCTGATTGGTTATTTATTGCTGATTGATTATTTATTACTGATTGGTTGTCTACGTTTATGCTTTTCCTCTTGTTCCTGTTTGCCAGCCAATCTCCTGTCCAGTCCAGCACGCAAGTTCCTACCCCAAGAATGGTTATTTTCCTTGTTAAACCGCTGATTAGGCACTTGAACGTCTGCATGACTTCTACTTGCAAGATCATGACAAATTTTACGTCAGACTTGTCAGATTTGTCTGAAAACTTTATGAGTATGAAATTATTCTCACAATGTCCAACAGACTAATCCACCAGCAGCACACAGTGCCAGAGGTTTCCACTGAACGTTTTGCAAACTATAAACTTAACCATTTCTCTTAGTCCAAGAATAAGACTGCTTCTGTGAGCTTGGACAGGGCTCTTAGAAACATAAAAAATACGTGCAGGGAGTAGGCCATTCGGCCCTTCGAGCCTTCGACTCCCATTCAATATGATCTTGGCTGATCATTCAACTCAGTATCCTGTACCTGCCTTCTCTCCATACCCCCTGATACCTTTAGCTACAAGGGCCACCTCTTAAATATAGCCAATTAACTGGCCTCAACTACCTCCTGTGGCAGAGAAGTCCAGAGACTCTGTGTGAAAAATGTTTTCCTCATCTCAGTCCTAAAGGAATTTCCCCTTATCCTTAAACTGTGACCCCTTGTTATGGACCTCCCCAACATCGCGAACAATCTTCCTGCATCTAGTCTGTCCAACCCCTTAAGAATTTTGTAAAAGTTTCTATAAGATCCCCCCTCAATCTTCTAAATTCTAGCGAGTACAAGTCGAGTCTGTCCAGTCTTTCCTCATATGAAAGTCCTGACATCCCAGGAATCAGTCTGGTGAACCTTCTTTGTACCCCCTCTAAGGATGTCATTAAGTCTGAAAGGTGCAGAAGAGATTCACCAGGACTTGCGGGCTTGAGTTATAGGCAGACGTTGGATTGGCTGAGACTCTTTTTGGAGCAATAGAGACTGACGGGTGACCTTATTGAGGTGTTAAAGATCGTGAGGGGCATGGATTAAAATGAATGTGGACATCTTTTGCCCACGGTAGTGGATTCTAAAGTTAGAGGGCTTAGGCTTAAGGTGAGAGGGGGAAAGATTTAAGAGCATTCTCAGGGTCAACGTTTTCACACTGAGGATAGTCTATGTCTAGAATCAGCTGCCTGAGGAGGCAAAAGAAGAGGATAAAATTCTGACATTTAGTAGACATTTGGGTAAATATGGACAGGCAGGGTTTAGTGGGCTGTGGGCAAAATGCAAGGAAATGGGACGAGCACAATATGCCACCTTGATCGGCATGGACACGGTGGGCCGAAGGGCCTGTTTCCATGATCTATAGCTGTATCACACTGTCACTAGCTACTTAAAGCCCCGGGACTCTCCTGGACATTTTTCAACATGTTGAAAAATCTTCACGAGTCTTCCCGAGGTTACTGCGTTTCCCGAGTCTCTGCCATTAGCGTTAGGAGCCGCTAAGAGACGTCCCCGAGCTCCGACGTACGTACACGCTACGTTCATTCTACATGCTTACCACGAGTTTGCTTTTTTTTTTGAAACTTGGAAGAGCACTTGAATGAACTCGTACATTGGGACAGGGCCACCCACCACTACACTCAAATGAAGGGAAACAGCTTCAGAGCAATGTCAGGAAACTGCAGGTGGGGAGACTACAGACTCTGTACTGCCACATTCTGTGGGAATCCTGAAACTACTCGTAGAGTCATAGAGCTATAGAATCATGCAGCAGAGACACAGAGCGTTCAGCCCACACATTCACATTGACCAGCGGGGACACATCTGCATTAAACCATCTTCCACTTGGCCCATAGCCTTCAATGCCAAGGTGATCCTAGTGCTCATCTGAATTCATCTTAAATGCTGTCAGCAACTGATTCCACCACTCTCTCAGGCAGAGTGTTTAATAGTTCAATAGTGTTTTATTTGTCACATATGCAACTGCGCAGTGAAATTCATTTTGCATATATTACACATGCGGGGCCGTTGTTTGTGGCGGCATTATTATGTCCAAAGCCCGGTCGGCCCGCTTGCCCGATGTACTGGAGCAATTCCCGTGAACCGACGTCCCTCTCCTCACCCGGCCATCTATGTGTCCCTAGGGTGATTCCTGCAGCCGAACTTAAAGGCGCTGGAGGCATAATCTTGGTTCACCTTCCTGAAATCCCCCTCTGATCCTCTCTAACATTTCCCCTTTACCCTAAATCTATGCCCCCTGGTTTTATCTACTCCCCTCATAAGCCTTATATATCTCAGACATGCCGCCTCTTAATCTCTTCCACTCCAGTGAAAACAGATCCATCCTCCCAGTCACTCCTCATAACTAAAATGCCAGACACCAGCTAAAATCCTGGTGAATCTCCTCTGCACCCTCTCCAGCACTCTTATATCCAGTGACTAAAACTGCACGCTGTAGTCCAGCCGAGGTCTGACCAATGTTGTAGAAGTGGAGACAGAAGGAACTGCAGATACTGGAATCATGAGCAAAACACAAAGTGCTGGAGTAACCCAACAGGTAAGGCAGCATCTGTAGAGGAAATTGACAGGTGATGTTTTGGATCAGGATCCTTCCTCAGACTATGGGAGCCTCAGGTCCTGGCCCGAAATATGACCTGTCCGTTCCCTCTGCACATGTTGCCTGACCCACTGAGTTATTCCAGCACTTTGTGTTGTGCTCAATGTTTTATAACATGGAGCATTGTCTCCCAGCTCTTGTATTCAATGCCCTGACTAATGAAAGCCAGTGTCCCATGTGTCTACCTGCACTTTCGCCTTCAAGGATCTTGTATTTGTACACCAAACCCCCTCCATTCCTCAATGCCATCTTGGTCAGACTCTACAATTCAAGGAAATGACATTAAGCTAGTGGCGTTAAGTAGGGAAGTTCTAGCAATTCCACTCAAGCGCCAAATCTCTAAAAACAAATCCTCCCTTATCTAGACTCAAAGATGAAGTGCAATGGCACAACCTCCCTAGTACCCCTCTTAACCAGGAGCTACAGTCCCAAATCAGCGCCACCTCCTACAGAGCTACCTCCATTACCCCATCACTTCCCACAGCAGTCTCCTCCCCACAGCATCCACATCCCCTTCCACATTTATCCGTCACCCGTATTCCATCACCATCCCATCCCCAAACCCCAACACTGTACATTCTATCTTGACTGGGGATTTCAGTAGGAGAAAACGAAACTAACAGTGGGTGTCTCAATAAATGTAGTTAGACAATGAGGGTGTAATTGACAACACCCTACAAAAGGAGACACCTGCCAGCAGTCTCTCCACAGCACTGGGGTATCAGATTGCTCAACTATTGCATTAAGTGCTTGACTTTTCTATTTTGGGAATGATATGGGCAGGTTGTGTACAACATGCTCTTCCTGTACCTCCGCTCCCACCCTCAGAAGTAAAGGTCTTGCTGTTCTCAGTTCTATCCACATGACCAAGTATTGCTCTCATTATTTCCGATCTGCAGGAGGCGGATAATGCCAGCAAATCCATATTTTTATTCCCCATCAAAGCACCCGAAGACTCTGATGGTGAGGTTGCCCTTTCACCTGCTGCACTGTCATGAAGTAAGAGGTTTGTGATTCTAAGACACCATTGAAGGACTGACGATAAATAAACAATGACTTGGAAGGGAACTTTGTTTAGAGATACAGCGATCCACGCACTTTGGCCCTCTGAATCTGCAGCAATCCACGCACGTTAACACTATCCTACACACACACTAAGGGACAATTTACAATTAATGCTTATACCAGCCAATTAAACTACAAACCTGTACATCTTTGGAGTGTGGGAGGAAACTGAAGATCTCGGAGAAACCCTACGCGGTCACGGGGAGAATGTACAAACTCCGTACAGTCGAGCACCCGTAGTTGCCATCGAACCTGTGTCTCGGGCGCTGCACGCACTGTAAGGCAGCAACTCTACTGTGCCGCCTAAACCTGCAAATGATGAGAGTGTTGCTGTAACTTTCCTGTTTGTGTCTGCAGAGCAAGAAACGTATTTGGGCATGAAAAACTCTTTGACAACATTTCTTATGAAAGGACGTTGCAGAACCTAGTAGTGCCTTTCAAAATAAACTTTGGAAGTGAATAAAAAAAAATAACTAGCTGAAAATAAGCAGAATTAACTAATCCATTTGCTTCAAGGTTACTTCAATGTGTTCAAGTTCTGTAAAGTGTAATTGTACAGGCTGCAGCAAATTGCACATTTCAAAGTGAGCTAAGATTGCATAAAAGTTCAATATTTTGAGAAGAGCAAATCCATAGCTCCCTGAAAGTGGCAACACAGCTGGTTAGGATAGTGAAAGGGTATGTGATATCCTTGCATTCAAAGGCTAGGCATTGATGTAAGAATTTGAATATATTGTTGCAGCTATATAAAACATTGGCCTATTGTGTTCAGTTCTGGTCGTCACACTCCATGAAGGATATGGTAGCAGTAGAGATAGTAGAGAAGGGATTCATCTGGATGTTTCTTGGAATGAAGGGCATAGTTATAATAAGAGATTGGATAGGCTGCGTTTATTATCAGCAGAACATAAGAGGGCGAGGGGTGCCCTTATAAAGGTTTATAACATTATGAAGTGCATAGATAAGATAGTCAGTCTTTTCCCCTCAAGCAGGTGAGTCTGGAATTAGAGGGCACAGTTTTAAAGTGAGAGCGGAGACATTTAAATGAGGTCTTAATGGTAAGGTTTTCACATAGAGGGTGGTTGGTATCTGGAACGAGCGGCCAGATGAGGCGATAGAGGTGGATACAATTACAATGTTTAAATGACATTAGAACAGGTACTTACTGTAGATAGGAACGCTGAAGAGGGATGCGGGCCCAAAGGTGCCAATGATTATTGTAGATAGGCAACATGGTGGCATGGATGAGGTGGGTCAAAATAACTTGTTTCTGGGCTGTAAGATTTTATGATTCTTTGAATCTATTATTGAAAAACCTGCTTTTCTCATGCAAAGGAGATCATATCTATTTCTGAACAACCGACAAAATAAATTATTCAGTTATAAAGAAGGTTTTATAACTCTGGGCAAGATTCCAATGTGACTTAACAATGGTGAAACAGGTTATCCAAATATTACCCCCGCTTAAGAGTTACTATAAAAAAAACTAATATGCCTCAGTTGTAGATCTAAGATTAATTACAATTAATGAATTACCCTGTGGGGTGTGAGAAATGTAAGAGTTATACTCGAAAGGTATTTTCATCATTGGGAACAGTGTCATTATGCAACCTTCTGGTAAGATGAGAGATAGGTGCCACCTCTTATTTGAAAGGGTAATGTTGTTGAACCAGTATTGCCTCCATATTCCTTTCCTCCTTGTTCTGACATGATGGACCAGACTACATGTTCACGGCCTGTTTAGGATTCAAAGGGCCTCCATTTGGTGGACTCAGCCACCAGTAACTTTGCAAGCATTTATTTCACGAGGAATAGAATATAAAAACAGGGATGTAATGCTGAGGCTTTCTATGACACTGGTCAGACCGCTTTTAGAGTATTGTGAGGCATTTTGGGCCATATATCTGAGGAAGGATGCACTGGCACTGGAGAGGGTCCAGAGGAGGTTTACAAAAATTATCCCAGGAAGGATTGGGTTAACATGTGATGAGCATTTGACTGGCCCTGTACTCGCTGTAGTTTAAAAAGATCAGGGGGGGCGGACCATATTGAAACTTTTTGAATGGTGAAAGGTTTCGATAGAGTAGATGTGGAAATGATGTTTCCGCTAGTGGGAAAGTCTAGCACCAGAGGTCACAGCCTCAGAATAAAAGGACATGCCCTTAGAAAGGAAATGGGGAGGAATTTCTGTAGTCAGAGAGTGGTAAATCTGTTGAATTCTTTGCCACAGAAGGCTATGGAGGCCGTCAATGGATATTTTTAAGGCGGAGATTGACAGAATCTTGATTAGTACGGGATGTAAGGGGTTACCTTCTCTCCTCTCACAACACTAAGGAAATTAGGGGTACACAAAAAGCTGGAGAAACTCAGCGGGTGCAGCAGCATCTAAGGAGCGAAGGAGATAGGCGACGTTTCGGGTCGAGACCCTTCTTCAGACCTTTAAAACTAAGGAAATTAGCTTTCTCTAAACATCAGGAAGCCATGCATTGTCCTGAACTGGTTTCTGAACGTTTTCAGAAGTTTCATCAATATAATGATTATGAAGGTACACTATAGAAATACTTTTGCCATACACTTCACTAATAATTAACACAGGAGTTTTGTATGTCTGTTTTCAGAGTACAAGCCACATTGTTCCATTTACGTTATGTCACCCGCAACATAGTTAATTCCCTTGGTATACCGCCTTTGAGCTAGCTAACAGTCTTTGGGGTTTTTAAACATGCTTCAGCCCCACAGTGTTCACTGGCAGGATGGGCTTACACTGTGGCCTTTCCTCCTACAGTGCCTGCAGTGGCTGCACCAACCTTCAGTACATGAGGGCAGACCATGCAATGTGCCAGTCTGCAGCATTCGGTCAGAGCCAGGATTTTCCATTGGAGGAACAGCAAGTTTCAGGCAGACCAGGAGATATCTTTCACCAGAATGGTAATCTTCCAACAACAGTGGATGATTGTCTCAATGCATGTCAATGGCAACAGTGCTCTCTGCTGCACATGTAACTGAGTGAACTCAGTCAAAGTCCATTGTGTCCCTCTCCAGACCAACTTGGCAAATGGCCATTCCAGAAGGGGAGAGGCAATGGTCTCATGCCCAGGGCCACACGCAGTCGCCAAAAGTTTACAAAGGACAGTACAGTCCAATTGAATAGAACATTCTGTGGCACCAAGACCAGACAACAACTGGCACAGAGATAACCATATTATCTGGTCACCCGCGGTGTTTGTACAGCCAGGGTCTTCACACAGCCGGATGCTGCCACACGTAAAGATGGCCTTCAGCATGACGCACACATTGAGCATGTTTTACTTCATTCTCTCCAGCGATTTGTACAGTGTTTCTCCATGGGCACAACACGAGGCCGTGTTAATCTGTTGTGAGAGCCTCCCACCTTCAATGCAGCGCAGCCATGGGGTCTTTGAGTGCTTAATGTTAGTGCGATACAATAAAAGAAAACACTGTTCGTGCCAAGTATGCAGAAAAATAAATAATTGCACTTGCCTTAGGGCTGTCTGTTCAGCTACAAGGGTTATTGAGTACCAGCAATAAAAGTTCACTCCAAGGTCCCATGTCTGACTAGCCCAGATGGTAGTTATCACCTGGACTCTGGGAGACCAAGATTTTTGAACAATGGAAATTCTGAATCCAAACCCTTCAGCTGAAACGTATCACCACAAATACAACAAAGTATAAAACTCTAGTTCATGGTGTACACAGCTTTTGCATTTATCTGGAAACCTAGTTTGTCAGCGGTGAAATGAAAATCTCCCCCCATCCCAATCCTAAACCCATCCCCAACCTTTACCCACTCACCCTCATTCCTATACCATTCCCACACCACCCCACCCTACTCCATCCCCACTCCCACTGTTCCTATCCCATTCCCACCTCATACCCAGCCCCATTCAACACTCCATCCCCACCTCCACTCTGATTTCTATCCCATCCCCACCCCTACTCCATTCCCATCCCCACTCCATGCCGACCCCATCCAGCCCCCACACCATTCCCATCCTCACCTCCATTCCTATCACATCCACACCTCACCCCACCAACACCATCCTCATCCACACCCTGCCAGCATTGTTAAACCAACCCCACCCCTTCCGCAGCTCCAAAGCCTTACCACTCGTCACTTTATTTTTGTTTTTCATGTATCTTGTGTTTTATATGACTGTTGGCAAATTAATTTCCCTCCTAGAATAAATTAATTCTATCCTATCGCATCGTGGTGTATTATTTTGTTCACATAGCTTTTTATTAGTGCAGTATAAAAGAAACATAAAAAAACAAATAAAATGAGAAGCAATAATTTGCTATAGGAAAGATGTTGTTAATCTGGAAGGAATGCAGAGAAGATTTACGAGGGTGCTTGAGGGCCTGAGCCATAGGAAGAGGTTGTGCAGGCTAGGACTGTATTCCTCGGAGGCTAGGAGGATGAAAGGTGATCTTATAGAGGTATGCAAGATAATGAGGGCAATAAACAATGTTGATGCACAGAATCCTTTACCCAGAATAGGGCAATCAAGAAGCAGAGGACATAGTTATATGGTTAAAGGGGAATCTGAGAATCTGAGAAACAACTTGTTTACGTAGGGTGGTGGGTATGTGGGATGAGCTGCCCGAGGAGGTTGATGAGGCAGAAACTATAACACCATTTAAAAAACATTTGGACATGTACATGGATAGGAAGGTTTTAGAGGGATATGGGTCAAACATAGACAGGCTAGGCTGAAGGGGCTGTTACCATGCTAGTTGACTCTATGACTAACTTCTGATTACAGGAATCTGAAATGTATTAAAAGTACCAGAAACTCTCCAGCAGATCATCATGTTCTGCCTCTTACCATGCGTAACATGGCTCTACCAGTTGAAGCAACAACAGGTTGCCAGTGGGGTCTGCTTTATCAAAAGAAAGTGTTGCAGTGTTGGGTTTGGGAAAACGGGTTTGTGATGTATTTGCTCTGAAATCAGGGATTTAAAACATTGAGTACAGGGCTTGTTGTACTGTTTTAAAAATGTTGTAATTGGTTCATAGTCTTCATCTGCAACAGCCCAGGTGCACTCCATTCTGAATGTCCGTGCTAGTGAAGGAATCCGGTACAGGCTATCTCCGGATTATGTCAGAGGCCTGTTCCTTAAAACTGATTTCTCCATAAATCAGAAATGTCCATTTACACTAGTCATCACATACACTTACTATAATTCTTTCATTTCATTGAATAGTCACCCTACCAGTGCTCACGATTCAACTAATGGAATATATACTGTATCCAGTCATTAATGTATAACATGAAGCATTTGATTATCATTACTGGAGTGAAAATGCTTTAAAAATGTACATATAATGTACAGAAAATGCTTTGAAAATAAACAGCTCCCTTCCTGTCGATTTGTAGATGCAACCTCAAGCTCCATAACAGGACCCCTGTGACACACCGTTGTATAACTTGCAAAATATGTTTAGGTTTGGAAAATGATTAACAGGGAGCATTCTCCCCAAACACTTTGACAGGGACTTTAGAAGTCTTGTTGTATAAGATCAACAAAGAGACGTAGGTCATATACAACAGGGTGTAGAGATGGCAGGAAATGTTGCAATAGTTGACAGAGAGGAGTGATAGTTGTGGAAATGGAGTGATGCTGAAACAAATTCAACAACCTCATTGGGAAGGTGAAGTCGAGGGGTTCAGTGCAAAGTGCGTGCAACTCACGTGACCTCCTACAGCTCCAACAGTTGACCATCCAGCCATCAGCTGACCTTCTCCACAATTATTGAGCGCTCAGTACCTGTTCTCCACGTCTCCATACATGCTTCCCACACGTAACGTTCCCTTCTCTACACATATTGATGGACGCACAATATCGACCGTTGCCTTATTTTCCCCAAAACACAACACACACTCTCACATCCAGAGAACTTCTCAAATAGTTGTTGGTAGAGACTGTTTAGAACAATAGAGATGGAAAGGGGATTTAATAAATGTAAATAACATTTGGACAAGAAACTAAAGAATACCACAGATGGCAGGAATCCAAAGTAAATGCAGCACTGTGGCCAGCAATAGAGTTGCTGCCTTACAGCGCAAGAGAGCCGGGCTCGATCCTGACTACAAGTGTTCGGATTTTGTACGTTCTCCCTGTGACCGCCTGGGTTTTTTCTGGGTGCTCTGGTTTCGTCCCACACTCCCAAGATGTAGAGGTTTGTAGGTTAATTGGATTTGGTAAATTGTCCCAAGTGTGTCGGTTAGTGCTAGTGTACGGGGATGGCTGGTCGGCGTGGATAGGCCTGTTTCTGCGCTGTATCTCTAAAGGCTAAAGTCTAAAGTCGGAAGCGAAGTAATTAACATGCATCTATGGAAAGAGAAACAAATAAGGCATTGAGACCATTTGTCGATTTGGGAAAGAGAGATAAAAGGGAAATTTTATATTGCAGAGGCGGCGACAGGAGGAAGGGATAAGAGAAATGAAATGTCCGCGATAGTGTGAGACCAGAGCAAATGTTTCAATGAAGCGTTAGAGCTCGTTATGTATTTTTTGTGTGATATGTGGCTAATATCAGGGACTCTGTGAATGCCCAGGTAAACAGTATTAATGGAGTGAAAAAAAACGGAACTAAAATCACAGATGGATGAATTACAGTAGAAACAGTCAGTTCTGATACAGACAGGAAAAGCAAGTTACCTAAATTTGGAGGGACTGATATTGGTGTTGGGAAGGGTGTAACGTGCCCAGATGGAAGATGAGGTGCTGTTCCTCAAGCTTGCGTTGGGCTATGTTGTAACAATGTAGGAGGCCACAGACTAAGGATGAGATGAAGAATTAGCGACAGGCAATCAATATCAATGGTCCCTGAGCCAGGAGAGCATTCTCTCCCTATGTAATTGTGTCCTTTTTCTTGCGGGATGGCAACTGTTCATAAATTCATTTCAGCAGGGAATCAATCACAGTTTTCATTCACAATGGGGTGAAAAAGTCATTGTGCAATTGAACATCTAGATTGAGGACCACAGGATCTTTCAATTCCAATATAAAATCATATCGCTCATGAATACACCACCTCCAACTCGCTCTCAAAAAAAGACATAAAGTGCTGGAATAACTCAGCGGGTGAGGTAGGTATCTCTGGAAAACATGGATAGGTGATGTTTAGGTCGGGACCATGTCTTTTGGAAAGTTTAGGGGAAACCAGAATATCTGGAGAAAACCAACATGGTCACAGGGGGAACATGTAAGCTCCACACAGAGAGTACCTGAGGCCAGGATCGATCTGGGGCCTCTGTAGCTGCGAGACTGCAGCTTCACTGTGTCTTTTTGTTAAAAGTGGTCCTTGGATTCCTATTAAATTCTTCCCCTCTCACCTTAAATCTATGCCATATTTTTTCAAATCTCTCTACCCTGGCAATAAGATAACATAAAGCCAGTCCAATTGGCTCTTACCTTCAGTATTCCCAACCTGTTCTTTCCATAAGGTGAGAGAATATTCCACTGTTCCGCCATTGGTTCAAAAATCCAATTCTCTTCCATTGGTCCTTGGGCCCAAGTCTCCTAACTCTGCTTTTTCCTATTGGCCCACAAGAATAAGCCCCACTTCCGCTTCCTCCTATTGGTCATTGGGTTGACCTCCTCCAATTGCTGACTACCTGAAGGTGTGCTGCTGGAGTTCTGGAAAGTTCCACTTGCAACAACAGTTACATGAAGCAGGAGGATATTCTAACTCTAATGGCAAAGAACTGTCCACAGCTGGAAAGATTAGGATGGAACCAGGTGAGTGCAATCCAATCCAGCTGGTTGGTGACATTTCCACCTGTAGAACACGTTTTTCTTGAGCTCCGTGCAAATAAATTCCTTGGCTATGTTTTTTGTTGCTGCCCATAGCACATGTACGACACTCTGAAGCCTGACCTTGAGATTTTCATTTGGATCCAGTTTGATGGCACTAAACTGTAACAGCTATTTTGATCTAACCAAGCCTTTGAGATTACAGCTGACATACTGAAATGCACCAAAGCAACTGCACTGTTTTCTATTATAACATGCACTTGCTATCTGGCATTGTAAGGATTCAACATTGTACTCACGAGAAGGGCAGTTTGTGACATGACTGAACTCCATGCAGAAACATCAACAAAACACTGCAGAGAAAATGAGAGACATTTAGTGCAATAATGCATTATTTTAAAACTACCAGCATGTCCAAACTCTTTGTCCTAGGAATCAGCATCTCCCTCTGCCACTGGATTCTTCACTTTCTGACCCACAGGCCACACTCAGTGAGGATAGGTGACGTCCCCACCACAATAATCCCCAACACCAGTGCCCTGCAAGGTTGCATTTTCAGTCCACTACTGTATTCCCCACACTCTCGCAACTGTGCGGCAAAGTTCGGCTTTAACTCCATTTGCAAGCTTGCTGGTGACTCCATTGCGGTGGGCCAGATCATGGGACAATGATGAAATGGAGTACAGGAAGCAGAGAGTGAAGTTGGTAACATGGTGTCAATCCAACAGGCTCTCCCTCCATGTCAGCAAGATGACGGGGTGGAAGATTGCAACCTTCACGTGGTCCGCCCTGTTTCGACTAATGCAATCAACTCGACGTGCACAAATGGAAGATCAAATAGAACAACAACTTTAGGCTGTGCACGCCACACGAAAGAAGAAGAAGCAAGATGACAAAGCCAATTATCGACTTCAGGAAGCAGGGTGGAGTGCATGCCCCAATCAGCATCAATGGTGCCAAACTGGATATGGTTGAGAGCTTCAAAATCCTTGGCATTAATATTACTTCTTCTTCTTCTTTCGTGACCACGTGAAGGTTGCAATCTTCCACCCCAAGCATCAATATTACCAATGATCTATTATGGACCAACTACACTGGTGTGACAGCTAAGAAGGCATAGCAACTCCTCTACTTCCTGAGGAGACTGAGGAAATTTGACATGTCCCAAATGACTTGCAAACTTTTACATATTCTACACTCTGTATCTATGTACCCTTTGCTCTATTCTATGTACTCAAATCTAACTTCTATAATTATATAGTATATCTGATCAATTTAAACAACAAAGGTTTCCACTGTACATTGGTACATGTGACATGTGACAGTGATAAACCTAAACCTAAAAAAATATTTTACTATTACTGAGGTAATATTTTACTATTACTATTGGTCAGGAATCTAGGAGAACAAGTTTCATATAGTTTCACAACTTTCAATGCTTACCACTGCAGGGTGATCGTGCTTTGGAAACACAGGCAAAATAATAATTATAAATTATGCTCACAGTTTAATGCACATAATAAATAACTCTTGGAGCTGGAAGTTTGTCATGGCGTTAACCGCATTCTATTATGATTGCATTTAATGCTAAATACTGTCACATGTATACAGTATTGGAATGTATACTGTTGTTGGAATATTTGCAGATGGTATGCAAAGATAGTTTGCAAGCAACTATTCTTAGTTATGCAAGGGTAAAAAGAAATCCCCTTCAATGCTGTGTCATATTTTTTTTGGTCACTCTATCTCATAATTCAGAAGACTTTTAAGAACAATAAACTTTAGTGATCTTTTGAGAATTATTCTCTACTGTACTCTGCACTGATTTCCTATACTGTGTGCTGCCAGAAGAATTATTGGAATGAAGGGCATCAAAAACAATGAGGGCAGTTCCACACACTCCATTTGATCAGTGACAATGTAATGATAAGGCTGTTAACTTTGGCCCCCTTCCCAAAAAAATACTTCAGCCAGTTTCTCATGCAGCCTCCAGAAATTTCCTTTAAGAACAAGTGGGTAGATCACACAATAGTTGAAGCATATGGGTGAGTATGCACCATGGAATCATTGCAATTTGTAGCATGAAAGGAGACTATGCAGCCCTGGCGATATGTCAATGCACAGTGCACTCTCACCCACTCATGGCCAAAAATTGGAAACAAGCCTTTCTTGCTGGCGAGGTCACTGATTTGCAGCTAGAGTCAGTCTCCTATCTGTTTCTGGAGGATGCGGTGGGAGCTGATGACAGTTTTCCTGGAAGTTGCACCAAGTGGATTCTGGGTGCACAATATAATCCCCCCTGCAGTTCCACATGCAACCCACAGACTTGGAGATGGACACTCTTGCCCAGAGTAGGTGAATCGAGGACCAGAGGACATAGGATTAAGGTGATGAGGAAAAGATTTAATAGGAATCTGAGGGGTAATCCTTTCACACAAAGGGTGGTGGGTGTATGGAACAAGCTGCCAGAGGAGGTAGTTGAGGCTGGGACTAGCCCAATGTTTAACAAACAGTTAGACAGGTACATGGATAGGACAGGTTTAGAGGGATATGGACCAAACGTGGGCAGGTGATACTAATGTAGCTTGGACATGTGGGCCGAAGGGTCTGTTTCCACACTGTATCACTCTTTGACTCAGTTAGGACTAACTGACAATATCAAGGGAATCTCATTATCGTACCCTAGATGAAAGTAAGCCGCCACATTCTCAAGGTCTAAGACGGATGAGTTAGAAATGCTTACTTGCAAATGACACCCTCACCTGCAAATACTTAAATAAAGGCCCCCATCCACTGTCATCCACACAATTCAAGTGAGAAGCATAAGGACAGTGAAGAATAAGGGTGTCCTGTAAATATTTCCTATCAATTCTGGACTGCTTGAACTGCATTTGTCCTAGCAGTCCAGCATGTAAATTCAAAGCATTGCGAAATATTTCTTTGTACCTTTTCAATGGTTATTTTTGATGATGAACCAAACTAAATGGCATAGGTTTAAGTTGGGAGGCGAAATATTTAAAAGAGGCTTGAGGAGTATTTTCTTTGCATAGAGGGTGATGGGTATATACAGTAGATCGAGCTGCCAAAGAAAGTGGCATATGCAAGTAAATATTTGGACGGTCCATGAATAGGAAAGGCGTAGACCAAAATGGGCCAAACATAGGCTAACAGGACTTGTTTAGGTGAACATCTCGTGGACATAGGGGAGTTCGGCCAAAGGGTCCATTTCCATGCTGTATTTCTCTGGAACTCTATGACTCTATGTATTCTAGTTAGTTGCTGATTGGTTTCATCAGCTATAGGATAATTCCAGTGGCATTTGGTGTTTCCTTTCATTACCTCATGTTGCAAGTTTCTACAGAGACTGTAAGGCCTGGTTTGGAATTATTTAATTGAGTTCAAAGTTTTTGCTCAAATCCCTGTAACTTGATAGACAATAGACAATAGGTGCAGGAGTCGGCCATTTGGCCCTTCGAACCAGCACCGCCATTTAATGTGATCATGGCTGATCATCCCTAATCAGTATCCCATTCCTGCCTTCTCCCCATATCCCCTGACTCCGCTATTTTTAAGAGCCCTATCTAGCTCTCTCTTGAAAGCATCCAGAGAACCTGGCTCCGACACCCTCTGAGGCAGAGAATTCCACACTCACAACTCCCTGTGAGAAAAATGTTTCCTCATCTCCGTTCTAATGAAAAAGTGTTTCCTTGTCTTCGTTCTAATGGTTAGTATTAGTATGATGTACTAGTGGTAGAATGGCCATTGTTTAACAATAAAGGGTCACCCATTTAAAGCAGAAATAAGGTGATATTCTCTTTTCACATTGGAACCCACAGCCATAATAGCAGGACTCTGAGTTTGCTCGGCAGCAAACTGACCTTGAATGTGTTGTAGAAAATAAATATGGGATTAGTGTAGGATTAGGCACAGTGGTGCAGCTATAGAGCCGTTGCCTCACAAAACCAGGGATTGGTGTTCAACTCCGATCTTGAGTGTTGTCTGTGTGGAGTTTGCATGTCTCCCATGGCCACTCTGGTTTCCTCTGGGTGCTCCGGATTGCTCGCACATTTCAAAGACATGCGGGTTGGTAGGTTAATTGGCAGCTGTAAATCAGCCACTGTGTGCAGGCGTGTGGTAGAATCTGGATGGATTTAATGCGTATGTGGAAGTATTTAAAAAAATATATTTACTGTAGGATCTGTGTAACTAGGTGATTGATGGGCTGAAGGGCCTGTTAATGTGATGTAGCTCTCTATAATTTCATGACTCCATTACAAATTTGTGTGCTGGATATTCAGGACAAGCATGGTGGACTGAAGGGCCTCCTCAAATTCTGAATAAGTCCATGAATCTGTGATAATATTCAAGACTGAGACATCCAATATCAGATACTACATGATAGCGAGGACAAAGGTAAATATGTTTCCCCCACTGATTCTTTCACTCATCACCTACTGAAACCACATCCTTCAGATTTGACCGGCTAAATCAGTAGTGAAGCTATCAGCTACTCTCCCACCATCAGTATGTGCAGTGCTCTTCCTGACTCAGTGGAGTTTGAAGTGGAGGTGCACTAATTAATCAGCTGAGGCTGGATGGTAATCCAAGGAGCGCTCCTCATGTCTGATACATAAAACCTCACATAGTTCAGAGCCATCGTTGGTACTCAAGGAGGCATTCTCTCACAGTGTATGCCAATGCACCACCAACTCTACTGAATCTGTCCTGCTATTGAGATAGGATATCCCTGGGGGTAACAACAAAATAATCTGGAACATTGCCTGAAAGGCATGAAGCTTGCGTGTCTGACCTATGAGCCAGTTCTTTTAATTTAATCAGTCACCAAACGTTCATGAAAAACATTTTTCTGGGTAAGCTGAGTGGGGTGTAGTATCATCATATGTGAATCTTGTACCAACTTCATTGCTGGGTAGTCTATCTGGTTAGTTGGCTTATTCTGTTTTGTCACAGAGGGTTGGGAAAAAAATGAATAATTACCACGCCTGAATTAACCATATAACCATATAACCATATAACAATTACAGCACGGAAACAGGCCCTCTCGGCCCTTCCAGTCCGTGCCGACCATTTGTTTTCCCCTAGTCCCATCTACCTACACTCAGACCATACCCCTCCATTCCCTTCCGTCCATATACCTATCCACTTTACTCTTAAATGTTAAAATCGATCCTGCCTCCACCACTTCTGCTGGAAGCTCATTCCACACAACCACCACCCTCTGAGTAAAGAAGTTCCCCCTCACGTTACCCCGAAACTTCTGTCCCTTAATTCTCATGTCAATTGTCAACGTCAAAGTTGTGAGCTTGTTATGATCCACAACAGGTAAGAATTAACACATTGCTGCTCTCCAAGACATTGGTGAAACAGGTGGGTTTCTATGCCAATTTTAAAAAACTTGCTGAAAATCTGAAACAAATTTTAAACAAAGCTGGAAAAACTCAGCAGATGACGCAGTCCGTGCAAAAGGAAAAGTCAACCATTCAAAAAAAGAGCGAAGCATACTCCCAGAACAGTCACTTGTTTCCTACCAATGCTGCCTGGCCTGTTGAGTACTTCCTGCGTTTTCCATTTTTATTTGGGTTTTTACAACAATCCTTGAGTTTCATGGTCAATATAACTGGTAACCACATTTTTAAAAGAGATATTCAGATAACTTACAAGACACTGAGTTTAATTTTCCAAACTGGCCTGGTTACATTTTTTAGATAATGGGTCTGATAATTAACAAGTTGAGTTAGCTTTGTGCCAATTTATTCTCAGTAAGAGACAAGGAAGTGCGTCAATGAATGACATGCAACCTGTTTGCCAAGCTGCACAATTTGCCATGGTAGATCAGCAGATATGAAGAGTTGGGAAAATGGGCAGAGAAATGGCCAATGGAACTTAAACCTGGAAAATGAGAGGTCATGCATTGTGGGAAGACAAATATGGCCAGGGTATGCACAATGAGCAGAACTACAGTACATCCCAGTGTTGTGAACTGGACAGGCTCTCTCCAATGGGCTGTAGTCTGTGTCTTTTGAACTCAGGGCTTATAATAGTTGTTCCTGGGTTACAGTTGCTAATGCCTATTATGTTTTTTTTTATTTAATATTTTAAAATCAATCTTTCAGAATACTGGGGCTACTTAAATCCTATCTGAGCCAATTTGGCACAGAAAAGTTTAGAAATGATTTCCCTGATAGTTTTCTCACATGGATATTATGATCAAGTGTATTTAATTTTAATCAAGGCTTCTGGTTCTCTCTTTGCCATAGTGACTATGGACATTTATGCCTGGAATTGAGGTCTTTGATACCATGGGGGGAAGTTTCAGTATTTCTTCGCCCGTTACAACCTAATGGCCACTTTGTTGTAGTGTACAGTTTACTGGACCTCTGTGATTTTGAGCTAAGAACTCCCTTTTAGCACAATCAAATAACAACTCTCTTTCTTCCTACGACACATTACAACTATCCTTACCCGTATCTATTATAGATCAGGTTTCAGTCCATACCCCATCTCACCCTGCCTTCCCCTTTTTCAATTTCTCCGTCATCACCACATGTGTTCTTAAGGTGAGGCCTTCTGCTCTGGAGCATTTGAAATGAACTACTTCTGAAAATGTGGCTTTCCCTCTACTATAGTTGATGAAGTTTCACATGCATTTCCTCAGTGTACTGCACCTTTCCTTTGACCAACCCCTGCCCCACACCTCTCCATGCAGAACAGCAATAGAGTTCTCTTCGTCCTCGCCTTTCATCCTACCAGCCTCCATCCAACTCAATCTGCTGAGAAGGAATGGGCGACGTTTCCTTTTCCTTCTCTTCAGAGTTGACGCCTGTCCCGGTGAATTACTCAAGCTTTTTGTGTCAATCTTCAGGTTAAACTGGCATCTCCAGTACATTCCTACTCATAATCCTCTGCCACTTGTTTCTATAAGCTCCAACGTGATTCTACCACTAGCTACATTTCCCCCTCACCCACGTCCCTTTCTGCTTCTGATAGAGACCACTCTCTTGGGTCTACTCATCCCTCCCCATCATCCTTTTCTGCCCCTGGCATATTCCCCTGTGACTGAAGCTACCTCTACCCCGCACCCACTTTACAGCATCCAGGGACCTAAACAGCCCTTGCAGGTGAGGCAGAAGTCCATCTGCTCCTCTTCCAACTAGCTCAACTGCATTCATTGCTCAAGGTATGGCCTATTCTACAATAGTGAAACCAGGCATAAACTAGGTGAGCATATTACAGAACACCTGAGCTCCATCTGTAGTGGCCATCTCGAGCTTCCAGTTGCATGTCATTTGAAATCACCTTCCCACTCCCACACTGACCTGTCTGACCTCGGCATTCTCTATTGTTACAGAGATGGCAGATGCAACGTCCTCACATTCCTTACAACCCAATGGTATGAACATTGACTTCCAATTTTAGGTAAACACACCCTTGCTGCTTCCCTCTCACACATACTTTTCTGTCTGCCTAGCTTTCTGCTATCCACATAGCTTTCTCTCACTTTGTTCATTCCTCCCACTTCCCATCTCCAAAAAAAATCCTCATTCCGATTACCCGTCATCCACCCACCAGGTTTTATCCCACCTTTCGCCTCCCCGCTCCCATCCACAGGAAGCATTATATGTTGGCAATCTTTCCTATTCTCTTCAGTTCTGATACGGGATTTTGATTTGAAATGTTGACGTGCACTTTTTGCCTCCACAGATGCTGCTTGACCTGTTATTTCCTTCCAGAGTTTTTTAGTTTAGTTTTTAGTTTAAAGCTACAGCGCAGAAACAGGCCCTTCAGCCCACGACAACATGCAATCCCCGTACACTAGCGCTATCCTACACACCAGGGACAATGTACAATATTTACTGCACCCAATTTACCTACCAACCTGTACGTCTGGAGTGTGGGAGGAAACCGAAGCACCCGGAGAACTGTGTGCAGCCAGCAACTGTAATCAGAATCAAAGATGGGCCTCTGGTGCTGCAAGGCAGCAACTCTACTGCTGCGCCACCGTGCCAGTTTAGAACACTGTTCTGTTTTGTGTGGCAAGGAACTGCAGATGCTGGTTTAAACTGAAGACAGACACAAAATGCTGCAGTAACTTAATGGCACAGGCAGCATCTCCGGAGAGAAGGAATGGGTGACGTTTCAGTCGAGACCCTTCTTCAGACGGTCTCCCCCCTGAAGCATTACCCATTCCTTCTCTCCAGAGACGCTGCTTGCCCCGTTGAATTACTCCAGCATTTGTATCTGTCTATTGTTTTGTTTCTGTTTAGTCTGTACCTGACGGTTCAGTTGCCACAGGTGGCGTCTCACAACATCTCTAATTCACAAATCTTTGATCAATCAGCACCACTGGATACTCTTCCAGTTACACTGATATCAATTCTCTGTGCAATCTCAGAGAACTTCACACATCATTACCCATCCTCGTGTGTGGTCTGTTCAAAATGAAAACACTCTGATGTTCTGATGGAGTCACACAGCATAGCCACGGGCTGCTTGGCTTATCATGTCCACACTGACTGACCATTGAGCACCCATGTGTATCATTCCATCTTCCATTGGGCCTGCAACCTTCAGTCCGTTGGTAATTCAAGTGCTCATCTAAATACCTCTTAACTGCAATTCTAAGATGGCTGTTTTTAAATTATTTTCTCTCCTCACAATAAGCTGCGATTATGCACAGATGGCTTCTTTTCCCATAGAGATTTGTGGAGGTTTAGCTGCTCGCCATGTGTTACTACAAAGCTCTTCTTCGGGGCAGTAGAGACAAACTCTTACAACATTTATACATGCAAATGGCTCTGGGACTGATCACTTGCTGGCTAGCGTTTAGGTGGGAAAACAGGTATTCCAATATTGATGCGTAAGCAATTTTTCATTTAAACCTCCCAGGATATGTTGGCAATTCTATTTCTCCTTCCTAATCACCACTACCATTCTACTCCTCCCTTCCTTTACATTCTCCCCCATCACCCCCTTTCTTCCCTCACCCTCATTGTTGTAATCCCCCTTCTTTCTGACTGCACATGTCACTGTTCACTTTCCACTCCCCTCCCTTTCTTTTCTCTTCCACATTCTTTCATCTCCCTCCATGCAGGCTCCTTCCAACCATCTATCTATCAAAACCCCCCCACCTTTTCAATTCACCCGGTACCCGCCACGCTTTGTCCTGCCTCCTTTTCCAGCTTTTTTTAAACTCTCTCTCTCCCTCCCTCCCCCCATCATCAACAAACAGTCTGATGGAGGGTCTCGACCAAAATCATCACCTATCCATGTTCTCCAGAGATGCTGCCTGACATCCTGAGTTACTCCACCACTTGATATCATTTTCTGTATTAACCAGCATCTGCAGTCATTTGTTTCAGCAGTTATAGTTTAGATGTGATCCTCCTCTTTAGGTAATCCCCTGGGATAAAGGATGAGCAGCTTCCGCCCCAGACTGTGGGACCGGTGGTGACTAATAGGGCCAGTGTAGGATGACAGACTGTCATTGTTGAAGATGATGGCTAAGCTACGGCATTTGCCAAAAGTTTGAAGAACTTCACTAATTGGAGAAGATGAGAATCCCCCAAATACTTTTTCCAAACTTCAAAATGAAAAGGGTTTGACATGACACACAAAAATAAGAAGTTTGGAAATGTGACAAGTCAATTCTACTTCCATTGCTGAGCTAAACTATGCTAACAAATGATTTAAAAAAAAACACAATAGTCAGTCCACTACTGGCAAAAGGATAAGGTTGTAGAATGCCATCAACTAGTTCATAATACTAGAAAGTTCATTTTTAGCCTAGGCTTACAGCTTAATAATAACACAAACATATTAGAGACTAATCTCTACAGTTATCAATTCTAAATGTGATTGAATCGTAGGAGCATCCAGTGACATTACCCAATTTCAGCCACAGCAGCTCTGGTTCAATAACTATACCTGTAAGGAATGAACAGCCACAGCAGCTATACTTAGATATCCACACATAACCAACACGTTGGAACACAGCAGGACTGAAGCTTTGCTGAAATTAGTCCCCAGTTGACCTTCTCCCACACAGAATAGTTAGCTGGAACACTGAATAATTATTTCCCTCTGTTATAAATTATTCCCAACTGTTTCACTATCAGCAAACATCACGGACAATTTATGAGACCCGTTGTCATGAGACGTTTGCATGTAGTTCTCCAAACTAAAATTGTTCAACTGGATCATTTGTTGTACCATCTTATAGAATGCAGAGTTATAAAAAAAAATAGCAAATACAAGTGATAGAATGGACAGAGGGGCTCCACATATTACCAGAAATATTTTTTGGAGCCAAAGTCCAACTTTGTATTTGCGAATGAGCAGAGAAGAAATGGAAATCATTTAGTTTAGAGATACAGCATGGTGACATTTGTCAGAGTAAGGCGAAACACAAATTGGAGGAACAGCATCTCATATTTCGTTTGGGCAGCTTAAGTGCCTGTCCCACCAGCATGCGACTGCATGCGGCGAGCGCGACCAAACATGGTCGCTTGAGCCGTATGGACTCGCGAGGCCGGTCCCACTTCGATCGCCGGAGCCGTATGGAGTTGTGCGGAGCTGGTCCTGACATCGCGCGGGGCTCCAAGAAACTGACACTGTTCAAAATCCCGCGCGGCAATGGCCGACGGGCCCGCAGCAGCATCGAGGCTGTACGCAACGTCTCGATGTCGTACGCAGCAACATGGCGCCGTGCGCAGCGCATGGCGTTGCGCGATGACGTCACCCTCAGTGTGCCGTTGCATGATGAAGTCACCGCCCGACGCCGTGCGACGTCCAAATTCACTCGGCCCGCCTCCTGCCCAGCTGATTGGTGAGTATGATGTCGGGACCAGCCCCGCACAACTCCATACGCCTCTGCGGTTCAAAGTGGAACCGGCCCCGCGAGGCCGTACGGCTCAAGCCACCACGTTTGGTCGCGCTCGCCGCATGCAGTCGCATGCTGGTGGGACAGGCCCTTTACAGCCCAGTGGTATGAGTATAGATTTCCCTAACTTCAAGTAAGCCTGGAATTTCCTCTCTATCCATCTCCCACTCAAGTCGCACTAGCTTCTCATTTTCACCCAACAAACAGCTAACAATGGCCTCTTTCCTTTAACATGGTTACTTTTTTGCATATCTTTCATTCATTGTTTGTTATTTCTCAACATCATCTTCTATATCTTTTGTTTCCCTTTCCCTTGACTTTCAGTCTGAAGAAGAGTCTTGACCCGAAATATCACCTATTCCTTCTCTCCAGAGATGCTGCCTGTCCTGCTGAGTTACTCCAGCTTTTTGTGCCTATCTTTAGCATGGAGTCAGGTCCTTTGTCCCACCGAGTCTATGGCATCCATTGGTCATCCGTTCACACTAAATCTATTTTACTTCGGAGTCACGTGAGTGACTACGTGAAGAAGGCCCCGTCAGGCCGCATGTGCGTCATTAACGTCAGACGCACTGGCGCAGCGACCGGTTAGGAAGAGCAGCGCTCCTCCAGCGGTAAGTTTAAAAACCCCAAGGTAATTGAAAAGCTTGGTTGGAGGTTGCTTTTTCTTGCAGGCTTGTGTTTGAGGAGCAAGTTTATTTATAATAGGCTATATTTAAGAGGGAGTTAGATGTGGCCCTTGTGGCTAAAGGGATCAGGGGGTATGGAGAGAAGGCAGGTACAGGATACTGAGTTGGATGATCAGCCATGATCATATTGAATGGCGGTGCAGGCTGGAAGGGCCAAATGGCCTAAAAGAAAATGCAGAAAGCGACAACAGTGAAGGCGAGGCGCACCGCTAGTAAGATGACAGACCGCGGGAGTGCGGGTAGCGTGCGCCCGCTTAGTTCATCTAGTCAGTCGGTGGCAGGGAGACCACCGACTGCAGACTCGCTGCCTTTAAGCACGGTGGCCATGCCGTTGGGGCGTAAGGCTACTAAAAAGTCTGCAAGGCCCATTGACTCCGAGGAGTTGGGTCAGGAGGGTTCCACTCCAGAAAAATATACCGTTCTTACACGGTTATCTAAAGTGGAGCTCCTGTTGGAGATTATGCTCCATCAGGATACACACCCGGAGGAGGGGTGGGATCCGCGCCGGCCGACAGGTGAGCCCGCGCCAGCAGCGCCTGGAATAGGGCAGCCCAATCGCTCCCTCTTGCAGGAGGAGAGCTTGACGGGTCAGGATTATCCTGACGCTAAATCTGTGGGGGAACAGAACCCACATGATGAAGGGCATGAGCACGTAATACCATGTCTAGCAGCAAGATTTGCTGTCCCCAGAGAGGCTGGGGAGCCGTTGGATGACGAGTTGTCAACAACGATAAATTATTTGCTCTCCCATCAGCTGCAAGAGCTGACCATGGACGATACGGCAAAAAAATATGAAATCCCAGTGAATTGCCAATTACTGAAAGTACCGGCGGTTAACCATGTGACATGGGGCCATATGGGCATTGGTATCAGGGCACAAGAAATGAAGGTCCAGCGGGTGCTGAAGTTGCTCGCTGCAGGCATCACGGCGTTCGCCAGATCGGTGGACGAAGGGCTGTCTGTATTACAGCAGGACGCCTTAGCCCTTCTGTGCAGTGCCCACTTTGAAATAAACTGTTTGCGCAAAAGTGCAATACGCCCGACGATACACCCTAAATTTGCTGCGCTCTGCAAGCCAAGTGCAACTGCCAAATTTGTTATTTGGGGACAACCTCGCTAAGCGAGTGAAAGAGCGCGACGACAAGGCAAAGACGGTGGGGTTAATTAAAGCCCCGATGACCAGCAGAATGGTTCGGCACCAACGCCCCTACTGAAGGGCTGCAGAGACCGGGGCGGGTCAAGGGACCAGCCGGGCATTTACCACTGTGCGCAGTTGCCGCACTGCTACGGGGGCACGAGCAAACGTGACTCCTCCCACAAGGAACCGGGGACAACAGATTCCACCAGTCACCATGGAAGTAGGTGGGTCTGGTCCTGATAGGAACATATTAAGTGAAAGACACCTACTAGTCGGGGGGAGATTACACGGGTTCCTAAAAGAATGGTCTGAGATAACATCAGACCCGTTTATACTGTGCAGCATAAAAGGTTTTTGAATTGAATTCTGTACCAATTTGAGTCCACCAACTCAGCATGTTCCAAGCCGGACACTCATTTTCTCTCAGAAAGAGAATATGGAGATACAGACAGAACTTGAAAAATTATGCAAAAAAAGGGGTAATAAAGAAATCGGTTCGCCAACTCCACCAATTGTGTCAAATATTTTTCCTCTGTCAAAAAAGGATGAAGGATGTAGAATCAACCTCGACCTGATGAGCCTTAACCCCTTTGTACAGTATATACATTTCAAAATGGAAAGTTTTACTACTGCTAAACACCTGCTTTCCAGACAATGTTATATGGCAAGCATCGACCTTAAAGATGCATATTACTCGGTGTCTGTTCACTTTGATGATAGGAGATATTTGAAATTTAGCTGGATGAATCAATTATGGCAATTCAAAGCACTGCCTAATGGATTAACCTCAGCTCCGAGATTGTTCACCAAATTGTTAAAACCAATACTGGGGCTACTTAGAGCTCATGGTCATATTGTAATGGCCTATTTGGACAATATTGTTATTGTACGTAAGACTTGGTAACAGCTGATTCATCCGTTTCAGTTGTTAAGCTCACTTTTGAAAGGATTGGGTTTATCATTCATCCAGATAAGTCCAAATTAACACCAGTCAGAGTTATGGATTATTTAGGTTTCACTATTAACTCAGATCACATGTCAGTGACTCTGCCCAGGGACAAAAGGCTGCAGCTAATTGAAGGCTGTGTTAAGCTCATTGGAACACAACGACCTTCAATTAGACAAGTGGCCAGCTTGGTTGGCAAATTAGTGGCTTCATTTCCAGCTGTGCAGTTTGGACCTCTACACTACCAGCAATTGCAGTGAGTGAAGGAACAGGCACTGATGATGCATTCAGGTCATTATGACAAGCTCATGCAAATACCAGCCGCGGCCATTGCTGAAGTACAATGGTGGATTATGAATGTCTCAAGCTCTTCCAGCCAAATTCTGGTTGAACCACCTTCTATTGTCTCACAGACTGATGTCAATGCGCTAGGTTGGGGCGCTACTGATACTATTTTCAGCTGTGGAGGCAGAAGGAATATGCATGAGGCACCTCTTCTGCAATCACAAGGAATTAATTATTTAGAGCTTTTGGGAACAGTTTATGGGCTTAAACCTTATTGTTCTACTAAATGTCACTTGCATGTTCAAGTTCAGATTGACAAAACCACGGCAGTGGCGTATGTTAATCATATGGGTGGAATCAAGTCGGAATATTGTGATAGATTGGCAAATCTGATTTGGGACTGGTGTATTTCCAGAGACATTTCAGCTATCTACCTACCTGGCAGACACAGGTCTTGCAAATTCAATGACAACACAGGATGGATGTTGAATCATGACATATTTAACAATGTAGTCGCTCGGTATGGGATGCCAGATATCGATTTGTTTACATCCAGACTAAACCACCAGTTGCCTAAATATGTTTCATGGGAACCAGATCCTGGGGCAGCAGCGGTAGAGGCATTCTCACTGCATTGGGGTGGAATGTTTGTGTATGCATTTCCTCCTTTCTGCCTCATCAGTCGGTGTCTGCAAAAAATTAAGCAGGACTCCGCCTCAGGAGTATTGGGGGTACCCGACTGGCCTACACAACCATGGTTCCCTCTCGTGTTACAGATAAACATACAGCCACTTATGACTGTTCCCAAACATCAAAACCTACTGCTACATCCTGTAACTGGTGGTCAAAACCCTTTATATGATCGTATCAATCTTGGTTTGCAGATTCTTAGAAGGCCACACCTAGGGAGAGGACTATCGGATCGCACTGTGGATGTTCTTACTGCGGCCTGGAGGGATAGTACCCAGAAGCAGTACATCTCTTATATAAGGAAATGGGAGGTGTTCTGCTTCCGGAAAAATATTTCATACTACACAGCAGGCATCTCCGACGTACTAGAGTTCCTGTCAACCCTCTTTTTCGATCAACGATTAAGCTATAGTGCGATCAATACGGCCAGAAGTGCCCTGTCTTCATATTTATGGTTGGGATCGGAACGATATTCTGTGGGGTCACACCCTCTCATCTCTAGATTTATGAAGGGAATTTTTAATTTTAATCCTCCCAGGCCCAGGTATTCGACAATCTGGGATGTTAGCAAAGTACTTATGTTGCTTCGTCAATGGACTCCTATCACAGCCCTGTCTTTGGCCAAACTCACCATGAAGGTAGTCATGCTCATGGCACTGATTTCGGCGCAATGGGTGCAGACATTACAAAAGCTGCGACTCGACAGGATGGAAGTATCTGCAGATGCCATTACATTTTCCATCTACGATCTACGACAGGATTTAGGATTACCTTTTTGGCATACCCTATGGATTCACACTATGTGTGGTGTCACACTTATTGTGTTACATCAAGGCCACTAGCACCCTAAGAGGTGCGGAATCAGCATTATTGATTAACCACAGAAAACCACATAATAGTGTCAGTTCAGAGTATTTCAAGGTGGCTAAAGCAGATTCTGGCTTATGCAGGTATTGACACTGACATTTTTAAATCTCATTCCACCAGGGCAGCACCAACGTCAGCGGCCAAGGCAATGGACATCCCTATAGACCATATCCTTGCGGCCGCAGAGTGGTCAAATGAGCGGATGTTTCAGCAATATTATCACAAACCACTTGCTGAACCAGGGGTATTTGCCCGTTCTGTTTTGTTCAGTTTTATAGCTTCCCCCTGGGACAGTGGGGTTGTTATTGTTTTCTTTAAAAATTAAACTGTTATTACATTTAAAATCAATGACATGGTTTTGAAAGTCAGAGTTACAAACAAATGAAACAGATGAAACAACTAGAATGCCAAGAATTATGGACCAAGTTTAATTACAGAAGTGAGAAATGAATTGAGGGTTGTAAGAATTGGATAAGGAAACATAAAGAGAGACAAAATGAACCATAAAAGCAGGCTAATAAAGTAGCAATGGTCAATTTCTGTGGTCACATAGAAGACATCTGACCGCAGTATTTCCTTAACTGGTATCTTTATTACACTGATCTAATCCAATCCTGTAAATATGTCATTGGTACAAAATACAGTTTATTAACCAAAATGACTAAGCAGTCAGTGTAACCCAGTTATTTTGTGCTTATAATTATAAATGAACCTAGTGTACAGAAATAATGGTAGCACTTACAGCAAGTTAAATTGGGTATAGTTTGACAGAGTATTTCATGGTCAGTAAGTATGAAGTATAAGGAGTATTTCATGGCCAGTATAGGACTCCATAAGCAAATAGCTCAGACAGCTCGCATAAAAAAACGTCAAATCTATTTATTGAATAAAAGAGGTCCCATTCATACCATTTATTAAAAACACAAACTAATGTTTACTTGTATCAAATATTCAACAATTTTAATATGCGTAGTCCATTGTTTCCAAAGTATTATACCAAACAAAATTCATGTCCAATTGATTTTGTCTATCCTCTTAATTCCAGATCTGATAGTTCAAATTTAGCACAGAATTTAAATGATGCAATTCTTTATTACTTAATTCCATATTTACATTAAAATTGAGTGACTAATATATTATCACAACTTAATATAAAATGCATACTATTTTACAAAGGCTACCGTTGTAATTATTATAGTATTTGAAATTTGTAATCAAAATATTTTATCTACTGGACTTTTCTGGGCACAAATATCCAGTCTCCAATTTGCACAACTAAATATCATGAACGTTTGCAAAACAGTGAACAGTACACTGCCAGGCTTTTTAAAGCTTTTATAAGAGCCCATCTATGTAGAAAGTATATTACAGACCACTGTTCAAAACATCCAATAACATTGCAATGTTCACATTAAGACAGGTGTTATCTGATTGATTTTAAACAGATTTGTGTTTCCTTAAATACAGAAGACATGCAAAATGAATGCATTAACCATTCATTAACTCACATTACTAATTTCTTGGTAATTTCAACTCACATACTCTACCAAACATGAAAATAATAATTTGACATATGATCTTTTGCTGAAACAGTATATTTGATGAAAGATAAGCTGGATTTTTAATGATAAGACAATAACACGAAGATATTCACTTCACATAATGTTAAAATTAGAACAAAAATCAACTTTAATTTAATTTTCTTTAATTTGCTAGAAAAGTTAAATATTAATTTTCTATCCCAAATCAACACACCTCCATTTTGTTTTTAACATTTTAAGGTTATTTGGGCATAAACTCGCACACCATGGTCAACACCATAAGCTTATAACAGAAATTAAAATCAATAGTGTTGCTGATTGAGGTTTTCAGTTACAGAGTAGTAAAGTTACAGCAACCATATTCTCAAACTCTTAGCCCAAAAGAGAAAAAAAAGATTTTAGCTGCCAAGACCATTTGACTTAGATTTTCCATTGAGTTACTCAACAATGAGGACATTCCTGATGGAATAATACTCTAATACCTCAAATGGAATGAATAAAAATAGGAATACAAAGTCAATCTTAAAACATGCATGATCCACAAATCCTCCAACAAATAATCTATGCATAGCAAATGTTAATATTTGATATGCATAATATTTAATAAAGGTGACATAGCAAATGTATTATTGTTTCTACAACGTATAAGCTTAATTTGATGGTCCAAATTGAACACTAATCACTTTTACTGGAAATTAAGCAATGTATTCTTTAGGCTGTGCAACTGAAAATACTTCCCAGTTTGTTGCTGAATTAGTGTTTTTTAAATGTATCTTTCAAATTAACAATCACAGCATGGTTATCTGCATTCTTCCTCATTTTCATCCTGATGCCCCTCAGTTCAAATGATAAACCCTCTTGATTTTTTTTTTATATTGCCAATGGAAGGAAGTATTAGTTGGATAGATATTATGCTAGATCTTGAATATTTGAGATATGTTATTCTTTGTCTCGGCTAAAATTTAAAACAAAGTATAATGAGGTTCCTCTCAAATAGCTGTACTATTAATTGCTCCCTAAGAAAACGAGTTGCATTCATCCACTAAAAATATTACCTATGGATTTGACCAAAGCAAAATCCCAAATTAAAAAATATCTTCTGGTTTTTCTGCAGTGTGACTAAGGAGAAGTTAGATCAATAATGGGAGAATTACATTGATTTTTAGGAATGACAAAATAATTCAGAGTAAAAATGTGACAATTCCATGTTTTTTCCTCTAATGTACAACGTTCAGAGAATATAATCATGCCTTAATTATGTTATATTGAATTTTGAATAAATTTGTAATAGGAAATGTAATTAAGTGTAAACAACAGATTTAATTTACTGTGGAGAAAACAATTGGTTTTGGAATTCTCATAGATTTTTAAAGGTCATATACTTACCCTGTTTATAAAGTAAAATGACACAGGAGTTAACCAAGTTTTTGATGCATAACAATTTTGATCCCAGTGAGATATGGTTGATTAAATGTACTATCACTGCCACTAAAGTTAATTCTACAATATGTTCAACCTATTGTCGACATGAAATGAACAATGCAAACTGGACACCAGCAACATGTGAACAGTCTGTGTTTCAGATCAAAATGGTATGCAAGCCATGACCATAAGGGGCTTAACTATGCAGCAGCACTGCTCCAATTCATGAATGAAATGATGTCCCTAGTAGTAAAATTAAATGGTGCCCTGTGTACCATAAAACAATGAAATAATCAATCCATAGACCAAAATAACCCATGGGCACCTTTGCAGCAATAACAAGGTAGGATTTCTATACATATTTTATACATACAAAAATAGATTGAGAATTGTTTTTGATTTATATCAAAGATCATTCATTGTCTATCTACATAAACAGCAAAAACCTACATGGTGTGGAAAACACCAGTGAAGCTGTAATTCATAACAGCTTGCTGAAAACTAACATGCATCAGTGCCTTGGGATTTCTGTGTTCAAGGTTGTCTGGATCAATATACTTTAATAGCTGAATCCAGCGTGTCCCTATGAAGAAATATTTGAAATAAAGCATAAACAAATTTTATTCCATAGCAATAATTGGAACTGCATTAACTAGAAATGATAAACTTTTAACATCTGAAAAAATGGATCATTCAGAACAACAACGGGTTAAGGTAGACTGATTGTTTTCCAGTTCAATCTAATCCAGTAAAATGGCTACTGGTCAGCTGTGGCTAGTCGGGAGTTCACATGTAACCAATTGCATTGTTGATCAGCAAGTTATTTACAGATACTGAGGCTGTTCAAGTGATTTCAAGTCAAAGTCACACAGGGGATATATGAACATTTTGAATTTTGTGCATTCCTGGGACAAAGGCAGCATGAAAGATTATTGACCCAAAAACATGAACTCAGTTACAGAAGGGTGTGTGATGGCTCCTGCTGGTAAGTAATAAAATCCAATCCTTAGCAAGGAATGACATGAGGTCAGAAGATGCAGAATTCTTGTGGGTAGAGTTTAGAAACTGTAAGGGTAAAAATACCCCGATGGAATTTATCTACTGGCCTCCCATCAACAGCCAGATTGCAGGATACAATTGGTATGTAAGAAAGGCAATGTTACGGTGGTCCTGGGAGATTTCAATGTTTAGGTAGATTGGAAAAATCCGGTTGGTATTGGATTCCAAGAGAATAAATTTGTAGAATGCTTAAGATATCGCTTCTTATAGCAGCTTGTGGTCGAGCCTACTGGGAAAAATATCGTTTTGGATTTGGCATTGTGTAATGCATAATGCAATTAGAAAACTTAATGTAAAGGAACCCCTAGGAAGTAGTGATCATATTATGATACAATTCAAAATGTTGCTCAGTGGAATAAATTGAAATTGGATGCTTCAGTATTACTGTTGAGTAAAGGCAACTTCAGAGGCCTGACGAGGAGCTGGCTAAAGTTGATTGGAAAGGGACCCCAACAGGAATGCCAGTGGAGCAGCAATGGCAAGAGCTTCTGGGAGTAATTCCGAAGAGGTAGGATCTTTTCTGAAGAGGAAGATAGATTCTAAGGGGAGATTGAGATGTGGCTGACAAAAAATGTCAAGGACAGCGCAAAACTAAAGGTAAAGGTATATATTGCAAAGACTAGCAGAAAGCTAAAGGATTGGGAAGCTTTAAAAACCAACATAAGGCAAGTACAATGTTTCTTCAGATATAAAGAGTGGCAAGAGTGGACATTAGAGTGCTGGAGAAGTAGTGATGGGGAATAAAGAAATGGCAGATTAGTTTATTGGTTTTTTGCATCAGTCTTCATAGCAGGACACCAGCAATGTGCCAGAAATTCTAGTGAAGAAGGTGCTTGGGTAGCTGAAAGGTCTGAAGGCGGAAAGTCACCTGGACCAGATGGACTACACCTGAGGGTTCTGAAAGAGGTAGCTGTAGAGATTGTGGAGGCATTAGTAGTGATCTTTCAAGAATCACTAGATTCCGGGCTAGTCCCAGAGGACTGGAAATTGCAATGTTACTCCACTGTTCAAGTAGGGAGCAAGGTAAAAAATTATAGGCCGGTTGGCTTGACTTCAGTGGTTGTTAAGATTTTGGAGTCCATTATTAAGGATGAGGTTTTTGAGTACCTCGAAACACATGATGAAATAGGCCAAAGTTAGCATAGTTTGTGAAGGGGAGATCTTGCCTGACAAATTTGTTGGAGTTCTTTGTGGAAGTAAGTAGCAGGATAGACAAAGGAGAGTCAGTGGAAAGTGTTGACTTGGATTTGTAATATTGAGGCATTTGGAATATTGCTAGCTGTTTTGGGCCCCATATCTGAGCAGGGATGTGCTATCATTGGAGAGTGCCCAAAGGAAGTTTCTGAGAATAATCCCAGGGATGATTGGGTTAACATATGATGAGTGTTTGATGGCTATAGATCTGTACTTTTGGATTGTAGAAGAATGGTGGCGGATCTCATTGAAACTTACGGAATAGTGAAAGGCCTGGATAGAGTGGATGTGATGAGGGTATTTCTAGTAGTGGGAGAGTCAATGACCAGAGGGCACAGCCTCAGAATAAAAGTATCTACCTTTAGAAAGGATATGAGCAGGATTTCTTGAGCCAGAAGGTTTGTGGAAATCATTGCCAAAGACGGCTGTGGAGGCCATGTCATTGTGTATTTTTAAAGCGAAGATTGACAGGTTCTTGATTAATAATTGTGTCAAAGGTTTAAGGTGAAGGCAGGAGAATGGGGTTGGGAGGGAAAGATAGATCAGTCATGATTGAATGGTGGAGTAATCTCAATGGGCCAAATGGCCTAATTCTGCTCCCAATGACCAGTCATCACATTCTATCCAAGCACATACTGAAATCACACGAACAACAATAGTGAGCAGGAATCTTGGATGATTTCCCTCTTCCTAGCCTGGGTACTTGGTCTAACTTAACCAACACCAACTCAATTAGAGTAGGAATCGCATTTGGGCATTTGAGGGAGTAACGATCTTCATAATGGTCTTTACAAATGGAGCTGCTGGGGACTTCTGAAATGGCTAGAATGGTTCACATCTAATAGGTGTATTTTGACTGGATGATTTATGGTGATTATGCAAATAAAGGAAAAACAATTTGAGGGAATTGATGTCGCAATTGGCAATGTAAGAGTCAATTTCCTGGAAAATGAAATGAAATAAATTAAGGAGGCTAAACAATGTCATCCAGGTGATAAAGAGATTGCACCACTCAAGAGGAGTGGCCAACCTCAGCCTGAACACTTGCCATTGAAAACCTTGTCTATTATCATATTGGGTTCCTGTGAAACAGAATGAAGCTTGCTGTAGCTAGTCTCAGATTTCTATGCAAATCTCTTCAAACAGGAACATCAGAGTTGAGCTGAGGATTGGATGCTGACCTATCTGACCACTGCCGGCTGGGCCAACTGCTTAACATCCAGTTGTTAATATATTTTTCCATCTTTTGAGCTTTAGAAAAATATGATGGTCAACTTCTAAATGTCAACAGACTGAAAAAAATATTGGCTTTGATTTCAAGAAACACTGCGATGCAGATTGAGCTGGACATAGACCATGCTGTAACTCGCTATACAGTGGTCACTCCACATCTCAACACCCTAACCTATTGATCACAATCTTAAAAGTTGTAATTGATCTCAATGACATGAAAACACCTCTGCTCGTGCCAGTATTAGTAAAGCAACCAAATTCTGACTAGTTAAAATTTAAACTGCAAGCCCTGAAATCTGATATTGTGGCACACTCAAAGACAAGCACAGCCACTGTTCAATAAATGGCACAGTGAAGCAAGTTCAGCTCATAGTGCACAGACTGATTACACCTGCCATATATAGCAAAATTGTTTCCAGCATATCAATTGTGCTACATGATACCTCCAAGGCTGTACCAAGCAACAAACTACTTATGTGTTTTGTGTTTTTTTATGTAAACTGCTGTGTCATCGATCTCAAAGTCAAGGATGACAAAGGCCACTCCTAACATCAAAGGAAATTAGTTCAAACTGAGGAAGCCTTAAAATATGCTATCACAAGAAAACATTTCTTAAAGCTAGGCATTTACCTGATTCTGATCTTCCAGTTCTTCCACGCCATCCTCCACATCCTCCAAAGGTTCTTTTGATTCCTGCATGAGCGATATCTATTTGGAAAAATAGTAAATTAGTAAAGTTTAGATGTATGATAATTGAACAGAAATAAACATAGAACAGTACAGCATTGTTTGAGGCCCTTCAGCGCACAATGTCTGCACCGGACATTATGCTGGGACCAATTATCTGCCTACATAATCCATATTCTTCTATTCCCTGCATTTCCATGTGTCTATCCAAAGTCACTTAAATGCCACTATCGTATCTGGTACCACTACTACCCCCCGCAACACATTCAAGGCACTTGCCGCCCGCTGTGTAAAAAAAAAATGTGCCCTGCACATCTCCTTGAAACTTTGCCTGTCTCATCTTAAAGCTATGCCTTTTGGTATTAGCTTTTTCGATTCTGGGAAAAAGTTTCTTACTGTTTACATTATCCATGCCTCTTAATTTTATACACTTCTGTCAGGTCTCCCCACAACGCCCAGCATTCCAGAGAAAACAAGCCAAGTCTGCCCAACCTCACCCCATAGCTAATATCCCCCAATCCAAGCATCATTCTGGTAAACCTCCTCTGCACCTTTTTCAATGCCCCCACATCCTTCCTGTATCAGTGCGACCAGAACTGCATGCAATACTGCAAAATGCGGCCTAATCGAAGCTGAAGGGCAGTAAATCTTATCATCTAAGCAAAATCTTCTATTACATCTGATACATTATTTCCAAGTGTATTTAGCTATTTGTTTTCCCCTACAAAAAATCAAAATAACATCAATATATTTTCCTGTAAGCACCAATATAATGCTCATTCTAGAAAGTAACAATGCATGTATAACACTTTGAGTTGACCCTCTGCCTACTTCATCACCATGTTTCTTGCCATACTTTGAGCTTATTGGTGGCTCCCAAACATTTATGACAACAGAATTGGAAAACCATTAGAGAAATAGCTCAGTAATGTTAACAAGCTCTTATAAATTACTTCAAACAACACAAGATCTCGCCACGTGTTGAGAAAGATTCTGATGACTGCATAATGCATTCCAATTGATGAATTATGAATCATACAGGGAAATTCAAACAAACTACTGGCAGCTCTCAAGATGACATTACTGTGTTTCCTCACATGCACACTGGTGGTTCCATCGTGCACTTTTGTATTTTCACCCAAAATTTGATCTACTACATATCACACACAGGAACTTTGCTTTCTTCAGTTTTCTCTTCTTCTCCAGATGCTTCTATTAGAGTCTCGCTTAGAAAAAAATCAACAGATATCAGGGACATTCTTCAGCAATTAGCTGGTCCCAACCAATTATATACTAATGCAGTTTTTTTGTCTTTTCCTTCATATATAGCATCCCTGCCTCTATATTTTGCAGACGTTATTCCAAAGTACAAAATGTAAAGGAATGACAAAAAGGCAGTAACCCTACAATTCCATCCCAATACACTCGTCTGTCCCCCCCTGCAAGTCTAACTCTTCATTCCTGTCTCCCTAAACATCAGCTCAATCCATCACCAGAGAACCAGAAAATAAATTATCACATCCTTTCCCGTGAGCGGAGAATAGTTGGAATGGACTGCACAAGAGGCAGAGGAAAATGGTATGGATCTGTGAGGTGTGAACCACCACATTAACTCTGGATCTAATATGACTTTTCTTTCTGTAAAACCAAAATCCCACCAATTGGAACTAGAATTGTCACTCACCTTCTCAAATATAGGATCTTGTATGTCTTTGTACACAGCCCGAGTGTGTATGTGAACAACAGCATCGTGAACAGTGAGGTAAAACATGTCTTTTTTCAAAGTTTCATCAAAAAAGCCACATTTCTCCAATTTCTTCACAATGTGATCTGGAATTTTAAAAGATTGGAAGGAATTTCAAAAATGATTAAAAATTGTACCATGATTTCAGCCAAAATAGATCAGAGCTTTTATTACTAAGTATGGTAATAGAGACAAATTTAAATGATAATATCTTTTCTGTGCAAATTAAGGAAAAAAATCCTTGAACCAAAATGGACTTTTTCCAAATCATCTAATTAAAATTGAATCCTCAGAGACAGCCTACAGATCAGTGACATTATTGCCGAGGAAGGTTGCTTGATTCATGAGGATTGCAATTAATTACCCATTGATCACTGGTGTGGAGCACTGTGTTGGGTATAATTGGCAGTCCAGTCTATTAAGCAAATCTACATAATTGCGATTTCTATAAACTGCTGAAGGCGTGGGCAGCCTGACAACATGTAAATTTAAAGTTCTGCGTGAATGATACTCAAATCATCACTATGTATGATCATTTTTAAATGTTCTAGCACGCATACAGTTTCAGAAGCATTCAATATCTACCAGAAATAAAGAGAATTGCTAAATAATATTGACAATTTAGATGATTTTAATGTCAAAGATTTTGAAAAGACCTCATCTTTCCCCAATGTAGCAATATATTCTCTGTTCAAATGATTGGTTTCACAGATGCCAGATCTATGCATCTATTGCTGCACTCCAGTGTTACACAGTTCCACAGGGAGCCAAGTAGCAGTGTGTACAAACATATTCACGAGCAAGGATCTGTCAGCAAAGTACAAAACTCCATGCTCAGAAATAGATGTGCTCGAGTCCAGGACTCGCAGGCATTTACGCAAATATTGATGGTTCTCTATGGAACAGTTGGCAAAACTCAGAGAAAACAAAATTGGCTATTTTTTGCTTGTCTTGAGCTTTTGCATTTTTACTCATTTGCAAAAGATTAGTTATTATTCACAATTCAATTACCTTCATATGCTGCCACATATACATTTACGCCTATTCGACTAAATTGCTTGACCACCTGTAATAAATAATAATGTACATGTTAGCAGGGGCCTTTAACACCACATTCAATACTATAAATGGCCACCGGGAGTAATTTAAACTCCGGGGCGTGTCCATCAGAATTAACGTAAGGAATTGTCTTCATTTGTAGATGGAAATAAAACAGAAAATGTAAGACATACACAGGTGGTGAAAGGTCATCAATCTGAAATAATAATTCTCTCACACAGATTGGCACCTTTTGGGAAATAATAGAAAACTGAAAAGTGGATGAAGAGAGGAAAACGGGAACATAGCCCAAGTGGGGAACTACAGGGTCTGAAAGAATGAGAAAGATTAAAGAGGTGCTGTGCTTAATCACCAGTTACAGAATATAAAGGAAATTCAAATGCACATAACCCATATCTTTCCATTCCCTAAATATCCAGATGCTTGTCCAAAAGTCTGTTAAATGGCACTATCGCATCTGCCTCTACCACCACAGGACGGCACGGTGGCGCAGTGATAGACCTACTGTCTTACATTGCCAGAGAGCCAGGTTCGATCCTGACCATGGGTACTGTCTGTACGGAATTTGTACCTTCTCCGAGATCTTCGGTTTCCTCCCACACTCCAAAGACATACAGGTTTGTAGGTTAATTGGCTTTAAATGTAAATTTGTCTCTAGTGTGTGTTAATGTATGGGGGGGATCAATGGTCTCAGTGGGTCAAGGGGCCTGTTTCAGCGCTGCATCTCTAAAAAAAAAAACACCACCCACAGCAATGCATTCTAGGCACATGATGTAAAAATAGGTGCCTCGTACATCTCCTTTAAACTTTGGTCCTTTCACCTCAAAGCTTTGCCCTCTAGTATTTGATTTTTCGATCTTGGGGGAAAAATGTTCTGACTGTCTATTCTGTCTATGCCGCTCATAATTTTTAAAATTTCTATCAGGTCTCACCACATCCTCCAGAAAAAATGATCCAAGTCTATCCAACCTCTCGCTGTTGCTGATTCCCCTTAATTCAGAAAACATTCTGGTAAACCTCCTTTGCATGCTTTCCAAAATCTTCACATCCTTTCTGTAATGGGGCAACCAGAACTGCACACAATACTCAGGAAAATATCCAGATACTCTTAGTTTATATTTCAGAATTGACAGTAATCCATTTTTCTGCATTTCTGCCAAGGGTTGAACTCATCCGAGACACTGGGCAAGTCCCAATTATAATACATGCAGAAGAAAAGCGGGGAGAGTGGAATTTGATTGACTTATGTAAACAGTGAAGTTAGAGATGGAAAAAGTTATTTCCTCAGGTAGTTACGCAGCAAGAAAGCTCAAAGAGATGCAAGCCAGAGACTTAAAGATTTTGCAGGGTTGCTACAACTCTGACCCATACAGTGGTTCAATATAAATACTGCATTACTGAATAATTTTTGAACAAAACTTCTCAATTTCAGTATTGAGCTTCACTTGCTGGCAGCATACGTAGTAGCGGTATGAGCATCTGGTGTACACAAAAATGAATTCAATACTTTTCGTTAGACGCTCAGTTTTAAGGGAAGGTGTACATAAGTTCTTAAGTGACTTATTTTAATCTAAAAACACTAATAATGCATCATGTCCACACAATCTCATTGGATATTTTAAAAAATCATACATGTAATGTTTAAAAAACAAACTCTACGCATCTGAATTATAACTGCGTATTGGAAATGCAAACTATATTGAAAATATTTTGTGATGTACTTTTCATGAGTTAATGCATCCAAGCCTGTGCACTTTCCCCTTTTAAATGCTGACTGAAAAATTACATATTTTTGATATTTACTTTTTTTAAACAAAACTTTCACACCGATACTAGTTACACCAAATGTATACTTACCATTTTAAAAATCCGGACTCCTACAATGTCAATAAATGACACTGCACCAAAATCAAAAATAAGGCTATGAATGGTAACTTTAGGGACCAAAACTTTGATCGGGAGTTCAGAATTCCAGTCAACATGGATTTCCACTTCCTTTGTTGGAACATCGGATTGTGGTTCTTCTTCAGCTGCCTCATCATCCTCAAAACCTTCATTGGCAACACTTCCATCAGTTACAATCCCCTCCTAGAAATAGGAATGCAATTTTTGAACAGAACTGCTAGACAATTAATAATTTAGATCACCGTGAAATTTATCTCGCATATAAAAAATTGCGTAAATTAATTTTTAAACTATCTGCGAATGAACATAGATGGAAAAGCTTGGGTTTACAGCAGATTGGAAGATGTACATTTGTGGAAAAACGTGAAGTTGTGCACTTTGACAGAATGAACAGATAGAATAGACAGATAGCTTCATTAGGGACAGACACAGCACCTCATATTCCGCTTGGGGAGTCTGCATCCTTTGGGCTTGAACATTGAATTTTCTCAATTCTGTTAACCCTTGCTGTCTCCTCTACTTCCCACCTCTCCCTCAGCCCTCGGGCCCTGGCATTCCCTCTATCTCTATCTCCCTCCCCCACCCTAGTCGCACTAGCTTCTCATTTTCACACCACAAACAGCTTACAATGGCTTGTTCCCTTTATCATCGATACTTTTTTGCATATCTTTCATTCATTGTTCTTTATCTCTCCACATCACCGTCTATATCTCTCATTTCCCTGATCCCTGACCAGTCTGAAGAAGGGTCTCGACCCGAAACGTCGCCTATCTCCTTCGCTCCTTAGATGCTGCTGCACCCGCTGAGTTTCTCCAGCTTTTTGTGTAACCTTTAGGGACAGACAGCATGGCTTTGTCTGCAGCAGGGCATATCACCATCAACTTGATTGTGATTTTTTTTGAAGAGGTGACAAAGGTAATCAATGGGGATAGGGCAGTGGACGTTGTCTGCATAGATTTAAGTGAGGCAAATCCTCCATGGTAGACGGATCCAGAAGGCAAGGTGCATGGGATTCACGATGACTTGGTCGCATAGGTTCAAAACTACTTTACTCATGAAAGGCAGAGAGTTGTGGTACAGCTGTTAATTTGGCTGGTGGTCTGTGACCAGCAGAGTTTTGCAACAATCTCTTTGTGATATATATATATAAATGATTTGGTTGTAAATGTAGATGGGTTGGTTTGTAAGTTTGCAGACAACAACAAAATTGGTGAAGTTTCAGTTAGAGAGGAAGGCTGTCAAAAGATATCGATCCACTACGGAAATGGGCAGAGAAATGGCAGGTGGAGTTTAATCCAAGCAAGTGTGAGTTTTCACACTTTGGGGGGTTGAATGCAAGGGCAAAGTATACAGACCCTTATTAGCATTGATGTACAGAGAGACCTTGTGGTCCAAGTCCAGGTCTCCCTAAAAGTGGCAACACAAGTAGTTAGTGTGGTAAAGATGGCATATGATATGCTTGACTTCATTGGTCAGGGCTTTCAGTGTAAGAGCCAGGATGTCATGTTGTAGCTCGTTAGGACTTTGATTAGGCCACATTTAGAGTATTATGTGCAGTTCTAGTCGCCTCCTTACAGGAAGAACGTGGAGGCTTTGGAGAGGGTACAGAAGAGGTTTACAAAAATGCTGTCTGGATTATAAAGTATTAGCTATATATCAAGGATGGACAAATATGGACTGTTTTCTCTGGAATGTTGGAAGTTGAGCCGAGACCAGAAAGAATTATACAAAATTTATGAAAGGGTAAAATAGAGTAGACAGTCAGAGCTCTCTTCCCAGGGTAGAAATGTCAAAGACTAAACGGCATAGTTTTAAGTTTGAGAGGAGCAAAATTGAAAGGAAATGTACAGAAATAGTAGACTGAAGGGCCTGTTCTTGTGTTGCACTGTTCTATATTTCTAAGGGGAAAACAAATGGTCGGCACGGACTGGAAGGGCCGAGAGGGCCTGTTTCCGTGCTGTAATTGTTATATGGTTATATTCTATGTTCTAAAAGAAATGATGATTTATATGTGTCGTGGTGAGAAAGTAGTGCATGTTTTTCAGGGAGATCTGGGTGTTCTGGTTCATGAGACATAGAAAATAAACATGCATGTAGAGCAAGCCATTAGGAAAGCAAATGGTCTGTTGGTCTTTGTACAAAGGTCAAAGTCATGCAAATTTAAATTTAGGTTATTGTCATGTGTACTGAGGTATAGTGAAAACCTTTGTTTTGTCCAATCCAGTCAGCAGAAAGGCTATGCATGATTTCAATCGAGCCGTCCACATCGTAAAGATACTGGATAAAGGAAATAATGTTTAATGCAAGATAATGTCCAATAAAGTCTGAATAAATATAGTCTAAAGGTCTGCAAAGAGGTATTCGGTAGGTCAGGACCACTCTCTAGTTGGGATAGGATGGTTCAGTTGCCTGATAACGGCTGGAAAGCTCCTTCTAGAGGAAGTAAATATTGACTTTGAATCAATGAAGGACACATTCTCCAAATATGATGGTTACTCAATAAACAGAGATAATGCAAGATTAGTTTGTACTTACCACAATTTAGAAAATTTAGCGGGCTTGGAAGAAATATTATGGAGAGGCTACATTCTCATGATGGAGGGTTTAGATCTTCAGAACAGAGTCTTACTATTAAGGGATGGAGATGAGGAGAAATCCCATTAGGACTTCTCTAACTCAGAGGGCTGTGGATGATCGATGTTCGAGTATATTTGTCAGAGATCAACAGGTTTTTGTATTCCAAGGTGTTCAGACATACTGGCGATTTAGCAGTATTAGGGAAACATGCAATATTTTCAGATGTTGATGAAATCAAGACCATATTTACATGTGCTGGTGAAGGCCAATCTAATATTTGTTCAGATATTATTGGATCGTGAAATAAAGTTTTGGAATTTCCATACAGTAGAATTGAATGTTAAGTTCCATACTTCTGAATCCATCAGTTTGTTCCTTAATTATCAGGGAACGGTCTTGATATGGTTCCCCCTGGTGTGCATGGAAGGACTGGGGTGTATCAAATAAAAATTCAATTGCCTCTCAGGTCCTAAATTAGACTCTGGATCAATCTCTAACATTGGATCTCTTACTCCAATGCATGCAGATATAAAGCAACTAGGAAGCAAGTTATTCTATTTCTTATTTCAATTTACTTAAATATTTTAATGATAATCACATCAGTATTTTAGTTAATTTTGTTCTTTTTATTATTAAATTCATATTCAATAAAACTTAAATGTTAACAGTCGAAATGTTTGTCACTTAAACACTATTAATTGACACTCAGCTTTTAGAGTAGGTAAATATGAGAGTAAAGGGCCAGTCCCACTTACGTGTCCTTGACATGCAAATTACGCAACCTCATGATTTGCGATGGTCGCGTTGATTTGCGATAGTCGCACGCAATTTCATGTGTACGCACAGCCGTCTGGAGCGCGTGACGTCATTTGAAGATGGACGCAAAGTTGGAGTAACTCAGCGGGACAGGCAGCATCTCCGGAGAGAAGCAATGGGTGACGTTTCGTGTTGAGACTTCTTCAGTCTGAAAAGAAGGGTCTTGACCTGAAACGTCATCCATTGCTTCTCTCCAGAGATGCTGCCGGTCCCGCTGAGTTACTCCTGCATTTTGTGTCTATCTTCAATTTTCTTGGCCCTGCTCTGGGAGTAGAAGTACGGGTGGATCCGGACCGCAACGGACGTTGGCCGCAGGCCGAGTTCGACGATCATTTGCCTGCTTCTGCTGCTGTTGGAGGTGAGACATTGCGTCGCGCCAGGGTCTTGGGCCTGTCCCACTTTGGCCGTCAGTTACGCGACAGGCCGTTTGTGCGCAAAGATTTCGTTCGCTACAAAAATTTAGGAGCCCCGCGCGATGTCGCGCAGAACTACATACCCCTCCGCGCTTCTCAGAGGGACCGGCCCCGCGCGGCCATACGATGCCCGTGCTCCTCAACGCGACCACGAGGTCGAATCATTTGCGTGCCAAGGACAGGCCCTTAAGGCTTTGCTAGATCTTTTGTTTTACGGGTAGGAGTTCTTCTGTGCGCTAATGCGGGATCTCATCACTGTTGGAATTCAGGCCAGCAAGGTAGGCCCATCACATCTGGAATTTATAGGTATCATTTCAGGCAGCAGAGGCAGACTATAAAGCTGAATGAGAGGATATTGTGATTCAACTAAAGGGGGGGGGGGGGGGGGGGTGAGCAAAAGTCATTACTAGGTATCATGCATATGCATTATAAACAAGGAATGGTCAAGGCTGAGATGAAACTATTAGAAGAAAGATAGCGATTGTACTGTAACAAGTACAAGATGAAACAGATACAATTAGATCCAAGGAATAACTTTGTTGTGAAGCAAAGTTGTGTAACTTTGTTGTGTACTAACAAAATTGAAGAGAATGGAGTAAGATAAAAAAGCTAGAATACATTTCCCCTCATTTTACAGAAAAGTCCAGAATTAATAATTGTATAAAAGAAAGCAACTTAAAAGTAACTTCACCCTTGTTGCTCTTAATTGGCCCTTCTTTATAAGGGAATGGATCTTCTTCAATGCTTTTGTTCGCTTATTAAACACTCGAACTGGATTAAATCCAACCTGAAACGATTCCATTCATAGACATGTAAGTAACAGAAATAAAAATAAATATTTAAAGAGATTGATATTATAGATCTAAATAGTATACTTACAACGCTATTGAGTCTCTCTTTAAAACAATCAACACTTCCAAAAAATAAGGGAGAAGAAAATCTGAAGATTTTCACGCCATTTGGTTCAATAAGCTGTCAAATATCCAGGGGAAAACGATTCTCCATTAAAACATTGAAATTTTGAATATTATTTTGGAAAACAAGATTTATACAAGTTTAAATAAACTAACGTTTTTGTATCTCTTCATGTTCTTGTAGATGTCGGTGTTTGGTACATTTCCTAGAGCAGTGGAAACTGGGCTAAAAGATTAACATTGAATTTAATAGATGGAGATTCCATTCAGTATGTGATGAATATAATGTATATGTCATTCCAAAAAGGTCTAATCAAATACTTACAACTGGGCTCGAAGGACAACAGTCAGAAGTTCAAAGCACACACCAGCTAAAAGCCCCAGATCTAATCCCAGAAGGATAGATGCAATCCATGTCACAATCCATATCAGCTACAGAAAAACAAGACAATGTTAGAGTACAATCATCTGAAGAACTACACGCTTTTTTTTTAAAGTAAAAAAAACTTGCATGGTTGAGTTATAAATCTATTATCACAGTAACTACATGTACACAATGTAAATGAACAAAAATGTACCATTCCCATTTCACGTTCCAGTACAATACGTTTAAGGTGTCATATTTTTCCTTGTTCTGTTTTTAAATAGTATTACATAGTATTGGAAGAAGTTTAGCAAGATAGGTTTTGCTTGGATGCTTTATGTTCATGGATGTTGCTTTGGTGAGAAATTATCTTTCATGTGATATCTTGTGTCTCCATTACCATGACCATGGCATGGGTGCATTCAAATTGATATCACGACAAGAGAAACTTCATAAAATATGTCCTACACATAAAATTAGCAAAACATTCATGCCCCAATTCTTAGAGTGCTTACGAGTGTGTTGCCAGCATTAGAGGGTCTGAGCTATATGCAGAGGTTGAGTAGGCTGGGACTCTATTCTTTGGAGTGCAGGAAGATGAGGGGTGATCTTATAGAGGTGTATAAGATCTTGAGAAGAATAGATCGGGTAGATGCATAGAGTCGCTTGCCCAGAGTAGGCGAATTGAGGACCAGAGGATGTAGGTTTAAGGTGAAAGGGAATAGATTTAATTGGAATCGGAGGGGTAACTTTTTCCACACAAAGGGTGATGGATGTATGGAACCAGCTGCTAGAGGAGGTAGTTGAGACGGGGACTATCCCAACATTTAAGAAACAGTTTGCCAAGTACATGGATAGGACAGGTTTGGAGGGATATAGACAGTGCAGCTGTGACATGTTGGCCGGTGTGGGCAAGTTGGGCCGAAGGGACTATTTCCACACTGTATGACTCTATGCTGTTTTTTTTTTACAAAAATTGCATTATTTTTTAAATACTCACACAATCAACTCTGTTTTGTCTCCACAACACTGGAACGTCAAAGAATTGCCAGAACATTCCTTTCAAATTGGCAATGACAATTGCTGCCAGTACAGCCTGAGAAAAAAAGTTAATGACAGAGATTAAATTTACGATGTTTGTACAATTCAAAACCAAGTTAATGTTTTTATTACGTCCGTAACAATAATCTTCCAGTTTGTAAAATGGAAATACAGGGGTGTAAATGAAGACAAAGGAGACTACGGATGCTGGAATCCGGAAAGAAAAATACTAAAACTCAGCAAGTCATTCAAAATCTGTGCAGGGTTACGATCCGAAACGTCAACTTGAACCTTTTGCCTCAACAGATGCTATTTAACCCACTGTTTTTCCAGAGTTCTGTTATTTGAGCTGTAAATGAAGCTTTGTATCAATTCGATAGAGAGCATTATCAATGTAAAAATACAATTCATCATGCAACATTAATTTTTAGCATCCCAATTGATATTTATATGTGCTTGTTGACTGTGCTTTTAGTATTCTGACAATGGGTGCTGGGATGAATTTGCAGGACCCATGTGACACGTGACCAGCTGATCCCTCTGAAAACTGCAAGAGAATGCAAGTCTCTGGCACATCACTTCAAAGAAAATGGCAGGATATTCTAAAATCAACTATTCTTAAAGCAGCTCTTTATCGTCAAGGCTAAAAATCAGGAAATAATCTTGATGTCCCACCATCTTATCAAGACCTATTACACATACTAATGATGTGTCTTCCAGTTCATTCTTGGGAATGCAGGACATTGGGAGAATCAGCTCAAAAAAAATGAAAGCGGAAGCAGAGAAGGAAAAACTTGTCAACTTTATTATTTTTTTTAATATTCATTTTTCAGGATCTGAGTATAAGTTTCATGGCTAACATTTATTCTGTATTTGGCTTTAACTGAGAACCAGCAAACAATCAACCACATAGGAGTCCAAAATATGCCAGATTGAGGAAAGATATAGATTTCTTGTACCCTGATGGACATTAATAATCTTGATGGAAGTTTACAACAATCCAGCAGCTTGTGGTCACCTTTAGCTATTTAATTATAAATTGCAGGTTATTAATCAAATTGATATTCACAGTTGCCATGGTGGAACTTGACTTTAGGTCTAGTTTATGAGCCCAGACCTTTAAATTACATGTTTAGTACTATACCAACTGCACCATATTGAATATACCAAACCTTATCCCCCATTCGATATCAGTAGCAGGAGCCTTGACTTTATTGCTGGATTGGTGAGGGAACAGTGCTCTTGGAGGGTTAGAAGCATTGTGTGCTTCACACAGAATGTGTTCCATACAGTATGTTTGAAAATCCAAAACAAGTGCATGTAAAAATGTTTAGCCAGATCAGGATACTGCAGTACAGCATGGCAATTTTACAAACCTCCCGGAGGTCCCTCGGGGAAGAGATTCATGACTGCAGCGGCAAAGATATGGATTCTAATTTACAACATTTTCTGCTCAGAATTTAGCAGGTTCGAAAGAAGCAAAGGGAAAAAAAAGGGCTACACACTCTTCGGTGATAACTATCATTATATTTCCATGAAGCTCCCTGCTAATCCCAAAGGAATTGCCTGACGGACAGAATATGTCAAAGATAGGAAATATGTAGCTTGTTCACATGCAGCTAACCCTATTAACAAAAAGGTGCAAGATAGTGGACTGTAACAGCTAACAAATGGGAAGCACAAGGCTATGGGCGTTACACAACCTGCCCAGTGAAGGGGACCATATTGACATCACATTTGTTTCCCCAGGTAAAACAGTAGTTAGAAAAGGCAGGAAATTATGTGGCAAGAGGTACATGGGAGAAAATTCACTGAAATGACTATTGAGAAAAAACACAAAATACAAATAGGGAAGTAATTTGCAAAGCGTTTCCATACAATCCCCAAGATTTTTTGAGAAGGAAAATTAGGTTTATTGGCCTGCATAATTGATGTAGGGTTGATTATTTGCAAGAATATTGCTGAGACCCATATGTTTAACATGTCATTTCTGATAAAGCAAGAGATGAATTGGAATTTGAATGAACGGCCAATTTAATGCTCTACCTCACTGGCCTAGACAGTAAATCAAAATCTCTGCATCATCCTTCCGTTGTCAAATTTTTCAAAGTGTTGATATCTCAACTAAGATTTTTTTTAAATTATATTTCACATGGCCCCCTAAAGTAAATTGATGGCAAATCTGCCCTCCCTGCCAAAAAACACTTGTGAATTAGTGCAGCAAACACTCTGATCAATAAATGTCGAGACTTCATCTTGGTTTCTGCATTTGATTGAAGGAATTAAAAAAAAGTTATTTTACGAACAATAATCATTCCATTTGCTTCTTGCAGCAGTATGGTTTGGCAAACATACAGAAGGATGCAGGAATAGTAATTTAATGGCATGGTTGTTATCATAACCTCAGAACTAAATTATGGTGAATTTTGCCTCCTGCTCAGGCATTAAATCTTGAGTAATATGATAAGCATCTCTGTGGTGTAGAGCTTGTGCAAAACTATTGAGTGAACTGGAAGAACACACGATGAGCCTGCACCCTGGCACCAACTTGGATGAGATAAAATCAACTTTAGTTATGATGGCTGGGTGTGGAGGAGTCACTGCGGAGCAGAAATAACAACTCTGAACAATAGGGCTTCAAAAAGCACAGGCAACTTTAAAATGTGCAAAGTCAGATTAAGAAAGAACAAAATCATTTATTTTCTTGGAAACCATTACTGAATAATTTTCATAATTTCTGGAGATAACATGCCATGAGAATATAACGTTACCTTCTGCAGTGGTTCAAGTAGCTTTCCAACTATCAGGATGGCAATCATTACAATTACTGCAGTTAAAAGCCCAGCAACCTGCAATAAACACATGCGAGAATCTTTACAAATTCATTTATGTGAACAAGTAACACTTCTGTTGCAGTACAGGATTTAAAAAAAACTCATGTGATGCAAGATCCCCCTCCATTTTGCTTATTTATAAAACACAATCGATAACATGGTGCCATTGACAGACACTTGTACCAAATTAAGTCACTGAATAATATAGCACAAAAGGTCACAAGAAATAGTAGGCCTTCATGCCCACTGTGCTTCAATAACATTACCACTGACCTCCGACCTCAGTGCAGGAAACAATCTCCAACTTCTCGTCTCTTGATTACCTGACTATCCAAAATATCAACCTCCGTGTTGTGAAGACATGACCAAGCCTCCGCAGCTATCTGGTGTAGAAAATTCCAAAGATTTCTCTATTCTCTGGGTGAAGAAACCTCTCATCTTTGTCATGTATTGCTGATCCCTTATTTTGAAGCTGAGACTGCTAATTCTAGATACTCAGCCAAGAGAAAAACATTTTTTGCGACTGCCCCATAAGTAGAATTCAAACAGAATGGTATCTATCCTGACTGGATCATCAAAATATCTCAAATTAATCCCAATTCCTGCCCTAGTCCACGATCTTGGAATTTTTTCAATTCCAATTCTGTCCCTTTTGATAATGAATGTACATTTTGCTTTCACCATCCTTTTTGTCAGAGCATTCCAGAACCTTGTATCTTATTGCCCAAAGTTAGCTCTCTTCATTAAACCCCATGCTCTTTTCCCAACTACTCAAAACCTAGATTTTCTACTTACACGCCACAGAGTACGCAGCTTGGAAACAGGTCCTTCAGCCCAACTTGTTCATGCCGACCACAATGCCCCATCTAAGCTGGTATCATTTGACCATGTTTGGCCAAGATCCTTCTAAACCTTTTCTATCCATCATATCCCTGCAAACGTTTCCCAACAACGGAAGTCCAATCATTTATAAATAGAGACCCATGTTAAACTTTGATAAAGCCACACATTCTTGAACAGCCATTTCAATTTGTCCTGACTAAGGATTTGTATCCACATGTTCCAAGTCTCAGTTCAGGCTCATCCTTTAAAATTGTATCATTAAGTCTATGTTGCCTCTCGTTGTTCTTTCTCCCAAAATGTATCAGTTCACATTTCTCTGCATTAAGTTGCAGGTTCGCCACCCTGTTTGCTACATTTCTTTTATTTGAAAGCATTGAAATCAGAAGCCCCAATGTCAAGATCATTAAAATGCATTCAAGACTAATGGCCCCAACACAGAGAAGTAAAGAAATGAATGAAGAATTAACATATCCTGAGAGCGATGCCCTCTGGAGCTATGCTCCTGGTAAAGCCACCCATGGCAGTAAGTTCGAGGGGGAGGTCTCTGACAAAGAGCAATCCAACCAAATCCTCAGCAGTGGAACAGGCGGAGGACGATGGCTGACCTTAGTGGAGCGTCACAGCGGCTGGGAAAGTGGATGAAAGCTGCAGCAGAAAAGGGTCTCCAGTCATCTTGGATCCATGCCACTGGATCCTGACCCAGATCTGTCAAGGACCGTGGGGTGGCTGTCTGTGCACTAGTCTCTCCACGTTAAACAAAGTCACGCACAGGCGTCCTCCATATAGGGAATAGCATCCTGGAGACACCCATGGTCAGCCATGACCAATGGAGGCCTAAGACCATTCACTCCATTCCACGGCAAGTCAACAGTCAATGTATCAGCCCAATAAATAATGTAATTGTGATTTAATAAGATATAAATGAATATATCTAGGATGGTTTATTACCTGAGTTTTTCCTCCTGTACTTTCCTGTATGGCTGTGCGTGACAGAGCGGTACCCGCCAAAAAGCTTGCGAAGCAGCCAGCAAAAATGTTGGAAATTCCCAGAGCTATAAATTCCTGTAAAATGGAAGAAAAATACAAAAGATAACATTAAACAACAGTAAGCACATAGCATTTCCCTTTGTTGGCCTATTTTGAACAGTGCATAATATGTTACTACATAGACAACATTATGCATACATAAAGTAAATGACTTTACATTTATTGCCTGTTGTGCTTTTGTTTGTAAACCACTTGTGGCATTTTTCCAGCAGAAGAAATGGGCAGATAGATCCAAGGTTCCTTTTTACCTAAGGTATGAAGAAAACCATATTGGATAGCTTTGAAAAATGGGCAGTGAGATCCGAATGTACAATAAATCTAATCCATTTTGACCTGCAAGTTCGATAACATTATTTCACGCTGCTTCCTGGAATGAATAGTCATAGCTTCCATATCCAAGATTAATAAAAATTTGGATGAAGTTCAGAAATCAGGACAATTTTTTGGCAGCACCCCCCGATAGACTTCACAAATTGAGACAAGGACTGTAAACACAAACCTGTACTTCTTGACAACCAACATTCCTACACCAGTCAAATTGCAAACATTGAAGCTTTTATGTTGCACATGTTCTTCCTCCTTCTCATCTGGCTCTCCATGCAAATGGAAGTTGCCTTTATGCCATGTAGACCATATTTCATAAGTTACTCAAGATACTATTTCAGGTATAAGCAGTATAATTTATGCATGGTTCTAATGTTACCAGTCTTATTAATGTGACAATGCACATTACTGTTTAAATACGTTTGCAGTGGCTATACAGTAGATATGATACAAATCAATATCCACACCACTCAAAATGTAGCTGTTTGAAGGAGAATTTCACAGCCCAAAGTGCCTGTCCCACTTTTGCAACATTTCAGCGGACTATCTGCGACCGTCATGCTCGGGGGCACTCGCCTGAAAAACCGCGATCTGGAATGACCGTCAGAGCAGAACACACACACACAAACACATCGCAAAGGCGGGGGCCAGGGAAAGCGGGGGACCGCTGTCTGAAATTCACACGGTACAAAGCCAAGGTGATACTCGCGATGAACAGGAAGGTTAAAGATGGCTAGCACAGTGTAGGGGAGGGGGAAGAGAGGAGGGGGGAGAGGAGGGGGGGAGAGAAGCCAGACAACTTTTAATAAGCCAGAGATACACAGCTGTGAAATCCAGCGGGCATTTAACATTACCGGTCAGCTTTCCTTGGATCTGAAAACTCGTCCTTACGTTTTTTAAAAGTACCTACAGCTACCTACAACGACATGGTGACCCTACTACCACTGCACCTACGACTACAAAAGTATCGATTTTCTCCATGGTGATCAATTTTTGGTCGCAGAAAATGTTTCAACATGTTGTAAAATTTGCTGCGACCATACTGAGGCCGCGACTAGTTCCCAGAATGCAGGAACTCCTCTCGACCATGAAGGAGACCACCTGCGACCAGGTGGCGATCTTGTTGCGAATGCAGAGTCTCCTAAACGCGCCTAAGAGGTCACCTAAGTGGGACAGGCCCTTTATGTTCATTTATAGCCCAAAGATTAATGGTATTGAGATTGCCTTAGTTCCCATTTTGGTATAATGCAGGGCTTGTGATAACTGTTCTGCCACAATCATTTCACAGCTTGGATCTTTGCAGTGCAACATTGAGTCAAGGATTGCACTCCTGTTTCTAAACATCCCGTTTCCTTGCGATGATCCTGGCATGCAATTGATTCAAGTCTGAATGCTATGAAGAAGTACCAGGCACAGCAATGTCTGAGGAGTCCATATATACTTGCACCACCACAAAGCAAAATTGGCCCACGGTTTTCTGTTTAATTTGAACAAAATGATAATAAACACCACCTTTTAAAGTACCAGAGTCAATAGATTTTATAGCTTATTTGTAGATTAAGAAAACTGTAGTTTCAGCCAGCAACATATGTTTTATTTTCCAAATAATGCATGCCACCTGAACTCTTGTAATTATTTTTCATGTTTAAAAGATACCAAAAATGAAACGGAATAGCAAACATGGGGATGTAAAACAGACTGCAGTGGAATTCCTGCCTGGTCAGCCTCCTGCACATAAGACGAAAATTGGGAAGTGCTAACAAACAGGTATGCTTGTCACCCATTTCACAAGCCTGTTGATATTAATCTTCAATCAAGAAACCTTCAAACTTTTAATATCAGGTCATACATCTGAATTTCCATTGGATTGTGCACAAAGTGCAACATAATGTCACTCTGAATCTGCATTTGCGCAAGTAATATAAAAATCAAACTGGTATCTGGCATCAGAAACGTATACAAGTTTCAAATGCAAGAACTTTCAATAACAGTCGGACCTTGGTGACTAATTTTGCATTGATTTATCAATGCGATACAACCATATCTGAGATAAATATGCAAACATGACCATTTTCGCTTGACATGCAATCCGCTTTCAGAAGCTCGACGGTATGTTCAAACCTTTTCTCACCTGGTTTCCATCAATTGCATAATCGTGCTTGGTGCCGAACACTTTAGCTACAGAAACAGCCACAGCATATCCCACTATAGCAATAGAAAATGCTGACGCTCCCATTTGACTAAACAGGCTCACATCTGGAGCCATTGGTGGGAGAAATCTGTATACGGGTGAAAATAAATATGTCCAAAATTATTCCGACAAAAAATAAATTCCATGTAACAGAGGATCCCACCAGAATCTTTAGAATTTAGGAGTTAGGAAATTATAAAATGAAGCAGAAATCTTAATAAGTCTTACCCTGTTGGAATGTTGTTGATAATACCCGCATTATATTTTTGTTTCAAATTAGCACCATATGAGATTCCTGTAGCTACAATAGTCTGAAATAAGAAACATATATATTTGAACATTAACCACTATTTATATATCATTACTCTTCCCTGCATCTTTACCAACTCAATGTATGTCAATAGCTCAAAATTGTGGCATTACCACACCCTCCATCCTTTTTCCTCTTACATTTTCAGAATTAAAACCATGTCCAATATTATTTTCCAGCCACTTGATTACAATTATTTATTTCCATGCTCCTCCATGCAAGTTATTTCACAGTTGCCCAGAGTTGGAAAGTCTGATTTAGCTCTCATGCTAAGATTATATAAACCAGGTCTGATCACAATGAGAAGATGCAAGGTTGCTTCCAAGACAGAGTGTAATGGTTTAAACCCAGTATCTAGCAATCAAAACCTAAACTGACATTTCAGTGCAATATTGAGTGATTGTGTCACTGGGAATTCTTTGTGTGCAGAGTGACAGTGAGTGCCCTTGTGCCCTCTCAGATGAAAGTGAAAGATCCAACTAGACTATGAAGAGCAGAGCAAATCATTTGTGGTTCCCCAGCCATTACTTGCTCCTCAATCAAAAGGGCAAATATTTATACACTGTTGTTTTTGAAAGCTTGTTGTGCACAAACTGCCTGGGGCATTTAAGACTTAATAACAATGACTGAACATAATCGGATGCAGTGCTTCCAGTTATCCAACAACTCAAAGTACAAACATAAATACGTCTCACTTTCATTTCTAATTAGAATGTGTACCTACCGCCCAGACACAGTGAAGAACACTAGCTCATTCCCTCATAAATTCTCAATAATTCAATTTAAACGGTTCCCTCATCTTGAGGGGTACAACCTATTTTCTTTCCTCCGAAACTTGACTCACTCTCATTCTTCACATTATATATAACCACACATAAGCCTTTTACTTCAGATTCCTAATGGAGCGTGAAGGCAGAGTACAAGTTTTGGAGGGCATGCACTCCGAGGGCACCTGTAGGATTGCTGCCTTACAGCGCCAGAGACCCAGGTTCGATCCTGCCTATGGATGCTATCTGTACGGAGTTTATACGTTCTCCCCGTGATCTCCCCCGCATGGGTTTTCTCCAAGATCTCTGGTTTCCTCCCACACTCCAATGACGTACTGGTTTGTAGGTTAATTGGCTTGGCATAATTGTAACTTGTCGATATTGTGCAAGATAGCGTTAATGTACAGGGATCGCTGGTTGGCGAGGACTTGGTAGACAAATTCTCACCTACTTTTCCTTGATTTAGATAAAGGGTTTGCTTATCTAATCCAAGGAATTATAATTAAAACACAAAGTACTTGCGCTATAGCTCCAGGATAAGCTCTCAACTAAGAAACCCAAGCTCAAAGTATTATCTAACTATCAAACTAAATATACCAACACAATAAATAACTCTGTATGCAAAACACAGCTACCTACATATTAACTAGCTCTTTAAAAAAAAGTAATCCTGCAGTTGCAAGTTTATCACTGGGGTTATCAAGTAAGGAAAAATAACCAATTGGGAAAATCTTTCAGCCAGAAAAGAAAGTGTGAACGGCAACTTTTAAACAACAAATCACTGAATGAGCAGGTGTGCTTGTGGTAGAATCCATCATGCAAATAAATGGAAAGGATTGGCGTAATCTCAGGGAGTGCAAATTGGTGACTGAAGAACATTAAGATAACCTGTTAATAAAACTGATATTTCTACCCCCTAAGGATAAGGGGGAAGTCTTTTAGGACCGAGATGAGAAAATCGTTTTTCACACAGAGAGTGGTGAATCTGTGGAATTCTCTGCCACAGAAGGTAGTTGAGGCCAGTTTGTTGGCCATATTTAAGAGGGAGTTGGATGTGGTCCTTGTGGCTGAAGGGATCAGGGGGTATGGAGAGAAGGCAGGTACAGGATATTGAGTTGGATGATCAGCCATAATCATATTGAATGGCGGTGCAGGCTCGAAGGGCCGAATGGCCTGCTCCTGCACCTAATTTCTATGTTTCTATTTTTCTACCCTTAATATAGTAATTGAACCAGAGTCATTCTGAACCAGATTAAATGGTTACGTCTTGTCCGAGACACAGGAGGCTGCAGATATAGGAATCTTGGGCAAAAACCTGGATTGATTTGGAAAAGAGCACAAGTTGATAATAAATAATTGATGCTAATGTTATCTGGATGAAGGAAAGTGAAAGTCAGGAACAATTCCTGTTCTTGATCCTGATCCAACAGCCAAAAGGTAAACACCTGATCAAAATATCACTAGATTATCTAAATAAACACAAAAGTTGAAGAGTCCCCCAGGCACAGTGTCAGTAAATGCTGGAGGAGAGGGTATAAACAAGGAGACAAGGAAGGGAAGGGAGATGAAAACCAAGGGAAGGAGAGGGCGAGCGATGAATGCTCCAACACTAACTTACCACAATTACTTCAATCGGAATAGGGACTTTAATTTTATCTTTGAAACGAACGTTAATTTCCTTCACAACTACACAAACAACAAAGGTGAGCAAACCAGCAACGAAGTCTGCAATATTGGTTTGCCGAATGTTACGAAATATGTCAATAAGGGTCTGAAAAATAAAATGAATGAAAGCTAGAGCAAATGCTACATCTCAACAAGAATAACAGTCTAGACTCCAATTAGTTACTGGGTTTCCATAGGGGATTCCAAGCAATTTTTGAAGAGCAAAAATGTGTTCTACCAAAGTTTTGGCCAAATATTTTCTCCTAGATCACCAAAACAAAGATACAAATATGACAGGGAGGTAGAGACCAGATGTTCCATCAGGCCTACCTTCAACACCGTGGCTGAACAATATGTCCATCACTCTCATTCAAAAGCGTGTCAAGGGATGAAAACAAATATTCATGCCAATCGTAAACATTATTTTCTAATTCAAACTACTTGAAATATGAGCTAACAGTTCATCTCATGTTCTGCCCAAGAAGTGTTGTCACATGCATCCAAAGCCATTTGTAGTCTTGTGGGAAAAAAAATTTGTTTTCCCAATGCAACCCACCTGGTAAATACAGGGCTGATGTTGGTTATAATGGCTGATGGCATGCCAACTGTTATTGCCAGTGCAAAATTCATAAATGATAGTGGTCAGCAGAAATTGCTAGCAGCTGAACAAATAGGACAGGCAGTGGAGAAAGCCTGGTAACTATACAAGTGCAATCCTAATATCAGTGGTAGAGAAGATTTAGGAAAGATTCTGAGGAAGAGGAAAATATTCACTGAGAATGGTCGGGACCAAGCAGGAGCAGTGAACTTTACTTTGTCAAGGGCAGACCATGTCTGACCAATTTGATGGAATTCTTTGAAGAGGTAACAAAGTGCATCAACAGGGGCAGTGCAGTAGATGGTATATACATAGACAATAGTAAAACCTTTGTCAGAAACCCATTTAGGAGACAGGTTCAAAAGATTAAGGCCTATGGGAGACAGGGCAAATTGGTAAATAGGGTCCAAAATTGTCTTGGCAATAGGAGGCAGTAGGTGATTGTAAAATGCTGCATTTGCAATTGGATGCCAGTGACTCGTGGTGTCATGCAAGGATCGACTCTGGAATCCTTATCATTTATAATATACATGGATGACTTGTGGGTGAATTTGGAAGATCACTAAAGCCCGTGGATGGCATTTAGATTGGCAGAGTTGTTGAAAGTGTGAAAAGTAGTCTTAAACTGCAAAGATCAGGGTACAAGTGCATCAATCCTTGAAAGTGGCAATGCAGGTAGACAACATAGTTAGGAAGGCATGTAGGATACTGGCCTTCACTAGTCCAGGCCTTGAATATTGAAGAAGGGAAGTTATGCTCCAACTTTATAAAACCTTGTTCAGATCTCAGCTGGAATACTGAGTATAGTTTTGGTCACCACACTACAGGAAGGATGAGAAATTGAACAGTTATTTTCTGATTACTTGGACAAAAGCCAATTGCAGCAACTAACAATGTCGCAAGTTATCCTGATAATGTGATCTTAATACTTAATAAATTAAAATCTTAATAAATTGATATACATATATATACATATACATACATATACATACATATACATACATATATACACATATATATATATATATATATATATATATATATATATATATATACACACACATATATACATATATATATATATATATATATATATATATATATATATATATATATATATATATATATATACACTATGTTACATAAAATATAATGTTCAGAAGAGTATATAAAAAAAAATACTCACATATATGACAGAAAGGACACCTATGTAACTCTGTGTTGGCACACTTAAAACTATTTTCAGTTGGGAGACAAAGACATGAAAGGCCGCTGCTGTTGTAAATCCTCCCACTAGTGGAATGGAGAGGTACCGAACAATGAAACCAACTTGGGCAACCCCAAGTGCAAGCTAGAATTTGAGGAAAACAACTGTTATCATCAGGAGTCATTTTAATAAGATGTGGAAGCTGTTGAAGAATAGTCTCATCTCATCAACAATTAAAAATGTACTACCTGTATAATGCCAGCAAGGACCGTGACTGAAGATGCAATGACTACTCTTTGGGCATCCCTGGCAGCAATATCCACGACTGTTTCATTGCTGAATTCTGTCATGTTGCTTGAAACCAGGAATTTTTCATCCGGTGCCAATGATAGAATCAAAGACCCTATCATCAAACTGGTAATTGGAAAAGGACCTATGCAAAGAAAATGTACGTGTCAAGATTAGGTTTTCAATCGGAATATTCCGATAATAAGGAAACTTATTCCCTTTCATATATATAACCTTCTCATTCCTCCATGGGGCAAAGAAGTCATGCAGATACAAGCGTCACGTATTCCAAATGCCCTCTGGTCAAAAAAAGAAGCTTCGCTATTTAATACCGTTCCATATCCACACAAATGCTAACACATCAGTTCCAATATTACACCATTACCAGGCAAGAGAACATAGATTTGGCATTATTTCACTATGCATAAACACAGTTCAAAAACAAATAGACTTTGTTAAAGCAATTTATTAAAACTGACCAACTTCCATGACTGAATTCAATATAACCCGGAAAATGTAAAATAAAATGCTGGTATTCCCATAAATATAGTTGAAGTATTTTCCCACAAAGGCTGTGGAAAGGAGAAAATATTAAGTGCGTAGGAAGGAACTACAAATGCTGGTTTAAACCAAGGATAAATATAAAAAGCTGGAGCAACTCAGCGAGTCAGGCAGCATCTCGGGATAGAAGGAATGGGTAACGTTTCGGGTCGAGACCTTTCTTCAGACTAGAAGTTTGAAGAAGGGTCTCGACCCAAATCATCACTCATTCCTTCTCTCCAGAGACGCTGCCTGACCTGCTTACTCTTGTTTTTTGTGTTTATCCAAGGAGAAAATATATTCAGCATCCATTTGTTTGAAAAACAAGATAATGTAATTCAACCCTTGAGTTTGTTCAGCCGTCCCATAAATCCCATGATCCTAAGAATCCAAAGATCTAATAATCTGCCTTTAATATACTGATGCCTAAATATCACCACTCTCTGTAGTTGTAAAATCCAAAGATTTACAAGTTGAAAGATTTCTTGTCCAAAGTGATTGCTCATTTGAAGATGCTGATTTTCCTGGTTCTACAGTCAACAACCAGAAGAAACAACCTTCCAGGATCATCTCTTTTGAGAACTTCAATAATCCTACATTTTTCATCAATATTACTTATTTTGCGAATTTCATGGCATGTGGTGTCATTTTATTCTGTCTCCTCATATGAAATCTAATCTTCCTGGGTAAAATTCGTAGCCACAGAATAATTAGTGTGGTAGGAGGATATACCTCGTGTCAAATCCAACCTAGAATGCAAAGGCAATCCAGGTAGACCTCCTTCAAAAAACCATGCCAGTTATTTCCTTTCAGATACTTTGCCAGCTCCCTTATGAATACTGCAATTGATTCTACCTGCACTAGTACACTGATAATACATTCCAGACCAACAATTTACCGTGACAATAACACTATATCATGCCATGTTTAAGAAGGAACTGCAGATGCTGGAAAATCGAAGGTAGACAAAACATCAGTCTGAAGAAGGGCTTTGGCCCGAAACGTTGCCTATTTCCTTCGCTCCATAGATGCTGCCTCACCCGCTGAGTTTCTCCAGCATTTTTGTCTACCTTCATGTCATGTATGGTATTTTTGGCTACTCAATCTCATCTCATCCTTTTTCCTCTATTTTGCGACCATCTTGTCAATCAGAAGCATTTATTTCTATTTACTTTCCAAACCTTCATGACAATAAACAACTATTTTAGGCTCCATTGTAATGTTCATGACTCTAAGGTGACCCCATCCACACAAGACCCTAATTCTTGGAATTTGGTAAATCTCTTCCGTACTCCCTCTAAAGTCTTCGTATCTTTTCTAATGTGTGGTACCCAAAACTACACACAATATTGCACTTTTGGCCAAAACTGAAGTTCATAAACGTTTATCATGACTTACATGCTCTTGAACATGCTCCTGTATTCACAAAGCCTGGGACCACAATTACTTTCTTAAGATAGACACACAATGCTGGACAGGCAGCATCTCTGGATAGAAGGGACGAGTGATGTTTCGGGTTGAGACCTTTCTTCAAACTGAAAGGAAGGGGAGAGGGAGACAGAGATATGGAGGGGTAAGGTGAGAAAACGAGAGAATAAAGAGGACGAAGCTCAAGGAAGAACAAAGGTAGAATAAGCCATTTTTAGCTAGGGGAAGGTGGCAAAGGGACATACAAAGATAGAAGTCTGAAGAAGGGTCTCGACCCGATACGTCGCCTATCTCCTTCGCTCCTTAGATGCTGCTGCACCCGCTGAGTTTCTCCAGCTTTTTGTGTACCCTCGATTCTCCAGCATCTGCAGTTCCTTCTTTAAGACATACAAAGATAAACTTTTATCTGGAGGACAATCAGACTGGTTGTAGAACTAGGATGGGAGGGATGGAGAGAGAGAGAGAGAGAGAGAGAGAGAAACCAAAGGCTACTTGAAGTTAGAAAAGTCAATATCCATTGTGCTGCCCTAGCTTTCTGAAACTTTCCTAAGCATGTTCTCAATTTGCTCTACTGATTTTACGAAACCATGCACATACATTTGCCAGATTTCTCCCTGCTTCTTTTAAAGCTGTCTCCTCTCCCTTATTGCCTCTTCTCTTTCTTTCTACAAAATGCAACAGCTCATATTTATAAGACAGTGATTTCATCAGTCATCCATCTGCTCATTCCATCAGCCTTGGGTGCATACACGAGGAACTGCCAGAACTACAAAAAAATGCTGGAGTAACACAGCAGGTCAGGCAGCATCTGTGGAGAATATTGATATATTGGGTCGGAACCCTTCTTCAGCCCTGTCTATAATCTCTTTGATGTTAATTAATATTCTCCTCATAATTCATTGCATCTCCAATTATTGTCAGGTGCAAATTATGAAATTATACATTGTAGAACTATTATTGAGTACAATCTAGTAATCTAGTACCAAGCCCTAGAGAACTCTGCTATATACTGATATCCAATTCAAAACGCTTTATTCTAATGCTTTAGGCAATTTTATACCTTAAATAGTTCACAGCACTCCATAAACAAATTCATCAAAGCCAATGCAAAAATGTTAACAGCAACTTTTCTCATTCTCCACTTCTTCCTAATAATTTAATTTGCATTTGTTCACTGAGCTTCCAATGTATGAACAAGGATATTCTAGTGTCTCTGAATATCAAGGGTTCCTAGGACTCACTGTATTTAGTGTTTATACTACAAAAAAAACAACATATTTCCTATTTAAGTTGTTGGCTGTGTCCAATGAGTTTACACATTTCGAATCTGCTGGACTCACAAACTCAAGATCCGGGCACTTGTCACAATGCTGCAAGTTGATCATACTACTTATTCTCTGCCTATTCTCGTTCTCTCATCTTAAGTAGCAGGCCTATATTTGCTACCCTTCTTTCCTTGGCATCAATTTCTGGAAAATCAAATGCAGCCCCATTCACCTTCCCTGTAACCAAATATTCAAAATCATGAGGAGACCCATGGGATTTGCCAGCTTTCAACTCCATTAATTTCTCCTGTTCTGCTCCTTTGCTAATACACCATTTTTTTTTACTGTTTATTCTCAATTGATCCTTAATTCCACACTACTTATGGAATATTATTTGCATTCTCAGTCTTAACTTATTTTTGTCCATCACCTATGTTTCTAATGTTGGGCCAGGCTCTTGCACAGTGAACAGCCTTCTCGTTTGCCACTGCTAGATCTTCCAGGCACCAGGCAGCATTGTTCACCAAGAAGTGGCCTCTTAGTAGGTGTTGCATGGATTGTACAGATGTTCCACATTCACATTCGGTGTCTGCCACATCTGCATAGCCCCATTTGCTCATATTGGTCTTGCATCCCTGTACGGAGCCTATTGAGGGACTTCCAGGTCTTCCAGTCACAACTGTGACCAGGTGGTAGCTGTTCCTTGGTTGGGATTGGCATCTTTACATGGTGGTGGTTTTCACTGCGTTTCTTTTCCCACAAGGCTAGTCTGGTCGCTTGAGGAGACAGTGACAGTGGCTGGACTGTGTGAAGGAAGCTCTTCCTCGACTTCAGCCGTTTTGGGGCTGGGTGATGGGAGTGACAGGAATGGCGGGTGTCCCCAACTTGCCCACTACGTTCAGTTCTACCAGCAACTGATCTGCGGATTCCTGGTGGAGCAATACCTGCCAAGACATGCAAGCTATCCACATACGTGGTTTTAGGCAGCCAGTGATGCATCTGCAGCTGTCATTAAGGGCGGCATCAACTTTCTTCGCATGAGATGTTCTCTCCCAAACAGGACAAGCATACTCTGCAGCAGAGCAGCACAGAACAAGAGCAGTTGACCGTAATGTGGATGCATTGGTAACCCACGACGAGCTTGCCAGCTTGTGTGGGAGGCTGTTCCTTGTCCTCACTTTGCCCTTCACCCTTTCGATGTGTTGCTTGAAGGAGAGGGTTCGGTCCAGAGTGACCCCAAGGTAGACATGGTAGTCACAGTGTCTCAAAGGGACACCATTCCATGTTAAGGACAGCTTCCTAGGTAGACAAAAGTACTGGAGAAACTCAGCGGGTGCAGCAGCATCTAAGGAGTGAAGGAAATAGGCAACGTTTCGGGCCGAAACCCTTCTTCAGACTGATGTGAGGACAGTTTCCTCCCAGCTTTGCGATTACGAAGGTGGAACAGGCTAACTTGGGTCTTAGCAAGGTTTGCCTTAAGTTGGTTGTCCTTGTAGTAGTTTGTCAAGTTGACCAAGGATGATGAGATGGTAGCTTCTACCTCATCGATGTGAGTTTGAACATTTGTACATTTTCTGCCACATTAATGTTTCTTTATTTAACCTCTCCTGTACATGTGCATAAGAACTGCTTAATCTAATTTATCCTTTTCTTTTTGCATGCTTTTACAACTCGTGTTCAATTTCCCCCTCTTCTACCTTCTTTATTTTCCCTCCCCACCCAATTTGTTGTTGATCATTTAGTGAATTCTAAAATCCTCCCCATCTTCATTGGTCCTGTTTCTGACAACAAATCGCTGCAACATTCAAATTTCCTCATTAGCTGCAGATGGATCAGTTTTCCCATAAACTTTGATCCGTAAGGAATGTACATTAATTTTAACATTACTTTATATTTTTGCTATTATTCAGCTGGCTGCTTGTTTTATTCGTTTCCCAACCTTAGTCTATTGCTCCTCGTATTTACAAAGCTGATTGTTCAGAATTAAGATCCTAATTTTGAATGCAACTAAATTATTTAAACCCACCATAAAATTCTAATCATAAAATCGTTCCTCTCCAAAGATTCCTTCATAAAAAGGTTATTAATTAACCTTGTTTCACAGTTTTAAATCTCATAATGTACAGACTGTTCCCATGTTGATTTCTCAACATTCTAATCCAGAAAACCCTTTTTAAGGTAGTCAAAAATTCTTGTGATTACGGAATTATCTTTGTTAAATGTAGCACTTAATTCCTGGTTTATACTCTGGCCAACACATCAGTAAATGTTGGGAAGCTAATAATCTTATCGCAAATGTTATTTTCCACAGCTGAGATTTCTCAGCATCACCCAAATTGCATCCTTGAGATATATCACAAAATAATTAATATAGACAATAGACAATAGACAATAGGTGCAGGAGTAGGCCATTTGGCCCTTCGAACCAGCACCGCCATTCAATGTGATCATGGCTGATCATCCCCAATCAGTACCCCGTTCTTGACTCCTCCCCATATCCCCTGACTCCGCTATTTTTAAGCCCTATCTAGCTCTCTCTTGAAAGCATCCAGAGAACCTGCCTCCACCGCCCTCTGAGGCAGAGAATTCCACAGACTCACCGCTCTCTGTGAGAAAAAGTGTTTCCTTGTCTCCTTCTAAATGGCTTACTCCTTATTCTTAAACTGTGGCCCCTGGAGGGTTTCAGCCCGAAACGTTGCCTATTTCCTTCACTCCTTAGATGCTGCTGCACCCGCTGAGTTTCTCCAGTACTTTTGTCTACCTAGGAAGCTGTCCTTAACATGGAATGGTGTCCCTTTGAGACACTGGACTCCCCCAACATCGGGAACATGTTTCCTGCCTCTAGTGTGTCCAAGCCCTTAACAATCTTATATGTTTCAATGAGATCCTCTCTCATCCTTCTAAACTCCAGAGTGTACAGGCCCAGCCACTCCATTCTCTCAGCATATGACAGTCCCGCCATCCCGAGAATTAACCTTGTAAACCTACGCTGCACTCCCTCAATAGCAAGAATGTCCTTCCGCAAATTAGGGGACCAAAACTGCACACAATACTCCAGATGTATATAGCAAGATGTTCGTACTTGCGGCCAATATCTGTTGTGTTAGTCAGATAGTGAGGCCGATTTGAAACTAGCAATGCCATTTTGAACTTTAGAGCAGCCAAAAGTTAATCAGTTTTCAAGACATCTGCCATGATTCAGTAGCATCTGGATCCCACATTTGCACTAATTAAATGGAGCAAAAATATAGCCCAAGAATTTCTAATCATACTCATTTGGTTGCTGCTAATGATCTACAAATGGTGTTTTACCTGGTACAGTGCAAGAATAGGCCCTTCGGCCCACAAAGTCTGTGCCGAACTCCATGCCAAGACCACCTCGAATCTACCTGGGCATAATCCATATCCCTCCACTCCCTGCATATCCATATGCCTATCCAAAAGTATCTTAAATGCCACTATCGTATCTGCCTCAACCACTAACACTGGAAGCACATTCCAGGTACCCAGCACTCTCGGTATAGTAAAAGTTGCCCTGCACTTCTCCATTAGACTTTGCCCCTCTCACCTTAAAGCTCTGCTCGTTAGTATTTGTGTTTTCCATCCTGGAGTAAAAGGTTCTGAATGTCTACCCGATCTGAGCCTCTCATCACTTTATATACATCTACCAGGTGTCCCCGCATACCAGAAAAACAACCCAAATCTGTGCAACCTTTCCCAGAAGCTAAAGCCCCCTTAACTGAGCACCATTCTGGCAAACCTCCTCTACACCCTTTTCAGACCCTCCACATCATTCCTGCAATGGGGAGATCAGAACTGCACACAATATTCCAATTGTGGCCAAACCAAAGTCCTAGAAAGTTGCATCACGTGTTCGTGACTCTTGTACTCAATGTTCCGACCTATGAAAGCAAGCATGCCACACGTATTCTTTACCACTTTACCTATTTGTTTTGTCACTTTCAGGAATTTAGAATTTTGGACCCCAAGATCCTACTGTACATCTAAAGTTACATTTTTATAAGATTGTGTACAAGATGAGAACGGTAGTGCATCTGCATAAGCAGGATGTTACCAGACATCCTTGCTGTCCCACATGCCTGTTGCCAAGATTTGGGATGGAGTACTGCATGCAGCATAATAAAATCACTAAACTATCATTACGAATGAAATGCTGTACCTCATGCAAGTAGTAATTAATCAGCTTTACATATTTCCTAACTGCCTATTTACCATGTGCCTATGATATTATTATGTGTCTACACAGTAGTTGTAACATGTAGAGTTGAAAGCTCACAGCCGACAACATGGGCATTGCAGCCATAGCAATACCTTAGAAAGCACAGGACACCGTTGTATGACAGAGTGATGGATCACTATAGCATGTTATGATTTGCAGGGCTGGCAATATTTATAAACTCGAAGTTGTTGCCTTCTTTCTGTACAATGCTCAGAGGTATGCATAACTCGTTGCATGCAAACCTTTTGGTGGGCTTCTCAAAATATTGAGATATTTTGGGTATTCCTTCAATATTCCTTTCTAGGTAACTCCACTGCAATGCCAACATGCAATTTTTGCAGCAGAGCACATGCGCAACCTTGTAGTTTTGCATGGTACACACCCTCTACATTGTTTACAAGCCATTTATATCTGGTGTCTCACCCAGTCTCCACATCCTGTTCCAGGTTCTTTGCCATACACTAAATTCACAAAGTTTCAGAACAGCTGGCTACCAACTTGAAATGATTAACATGTGTTCCACAATCTGTGTTTTTTGCTGTTCTTCCACCGACTACAGATTGCACTTCTTCAGTTGCTTGGAAGGAGAAAACCACAAAGGGCCAGGTTACGATGTGGAGGGAAAGAGGAAAGCAAAAAATGCATTTTTGAACTATCTGCATCTTTAGCCCCATAAGTTCGAAGAACATATAAAATGAAAGAAGTTGGACAATGAAGATGAGGTACAAGGACACCATATTATCAATGGAAATAGACCTAAAATGCTGGAGTAACTCAACGGGACAAGCAGCATCTCTGGATAGAAGGAAAGAGTGACATTTCAGGTCGAAACCCAAGGGTCTCGACCCAAAACGTCACCCATTCCTCCTATCCAGAGATGCTGCCTGTCCCAGTGAGTTACTCCAGCATTTTGTGTCTATCTTTAGTTTAAACCAGCATCTGCAGTTCCTTCCGACACATATTAGAAATGGATTCAGCCTTCGTGCTGTCCAGTCTCAGCGAGTAACATTCCAATAGTACCCATCACCATCATCCACATTGGGGTTAGGACGTGCTGGCACCCCACCCGCCCTCTTCTTTGCCTCATTTGTGTTGCCACCTTATACAGTGTGAGGGGAAACACTCTGTCCACTCTGACTCCAGGTAAAGAGGCTGCAATCCCCCAAAATGCCGTTATTTTCTGCCAGGGTGGCTGTTCAAAACCCTGTTGCTGTCTATAATTTTCCACTAGCTACCGTCACTGCCCACCTTCAGTACTGGCATCCCCACCCAAACCCCTTTATGGCCACTCATTTAAACCTTTGTGCTTTAATTATTTTTAAACTCTATAATCTAGTTTAGAATTCAGGTATAGATTATGGTAATTTACCGTTCTACCCCTGTTTGCACTGCAATAGCACTTTGTAATTTTTCTCCCACAGCATATTCAGATTGGTTCTTTTCCCTTCTTTTTCTGGAGAAACATTTTCATTTAATTTCCATGTTCATTTAGCTTTTTTTTCCAATCTGAAGACTCTGCCCTCATCTAAACTCTTACCTATGGTGTGTAGAGGGGGATGGGGAGGGGAGGGGGGGGGGGGGGGGGTCAACAGTAAAAGTGCTCAAAATCTGACACAGCAGATACTCACCCACTGCTAAATGCTTTGATGTTCCCAAGAAGAAATAAGGTAAAATGGGGAAAAAAGCAGAGAACAGACCAAAGCCAACAGGGACTTCAGCCAATAGAGCGAAAGCCAGACCTAAAATTAAAAAAAAAGTTTATTATCATAACACTTTCCATTGTTTCAATATCTAATATATATATCAACATGGACAATACAAGAGATAAATACTTCCAATCAAGACTTGTCTCCTTGACACCCAATGTTTGAAGTCTACGCCAGCAGGATATGTTTATCTTGTGAAAATGTTTCGTCATAAAGTTGTGTTTAAATTTGACTTCAGAATATAAATGTACAGAACAGTACAACACAGACACAGATCCTCTGGCCCACAATGTCTGCGCTGAACATAATGTCAATATAACAATTACATTTATTTATCGTTACATAGTTGCAAAATCTGTTATGATATACTAACTTGATACTACTAAATAAAACCTAAGCAGTAAAAAACATATGTAACCAAGGAGTACAGCAGAAAGCAATTGGGTGCATATTGGTAATGATCAATGCATCAATGTATTTGTGAATCTCTTTTGTAACCAATTAAGGACCTGTGTATTTGTGCTTCAGAGAGAAGAATACACTTTCTCTTGCTGCAAACTTACAAATTTTATCATAAAGTACCATTTATGAGTGCTAAATAATACATAGGAATAACTAAAAGAATTAGTTAAAAAGGTTAATCATTAATGACTTGGTGAAAATGAGAAATAATTTTCATTATCAGTTAAATTAACTGACAACAACAGATATTACAACGGTGTGGATTACAAAAGCGACTAATTCTTATAATTTCTAAATCAAAATTTAAAATGCGTTAATTTGCAACCACACGTACCTTGTAACGTTGCAATCAGACCAGTGCTCAGACCAGAGATAATGTCTCCAGGTAGCCATTGCTTCAGTTTGTATTTGGGCAACCAATTCAGTACAGGAAGCAGAGACTTAGTAATACCCAGTACCCGTTTAGTTGTGCAACTGTGGTGAAAATAAAAATTACAAAAATCATAAATATAATCTGATGGAATATATGAAAAAAGGGGAACTAAAGGTAAAGGCATTGTAGCTCAATTTACAACTGTCAATCTCAACATTTATCAGGTTATCAAGTCATGCATAAGTTTCCTTTGTAACATGAGCCAAACCAAAAACAAAACCCAAGGTAGCCAAAACAATCTAAATATATACACAATAAACACAAAAGATCATACAATGCCCTCCATAATGTTTGGGATAAAGACCCATCATTTATTTATTTTCCTTTGTACTCCATAATTTGAGATTTGAAATATCTCATTAATCACATGTGATTAAAGTGCATATTGTCAGGTTTTATTAAAGGTCATTTTTATACATTTTGGTTTCACCATGTAGAAACGATAGCTCATTTCAGGGCACTATAATGTTTGGGACGCATGGTTTCTCAGGTGTTTGTAATTGCTCAGATGTGTTTAATTGCCTCCTTAATGCAGGTATAAGAGAGCTCTCACCACCTAATATTTCCTCCAGTCTTTCCATCACTTTTGGAATTTTTTATTGCTGTTTATGAACATGAGGACCAATGTTGCGCTAATGAAAGTCAAAAAAACCATTATGAGACTGAGAAACAAGAATAAAACTGTTAGAGACATCAGCCAAACCTTAGGCTTACCAAAATTAATTGTTTGGAACATCATTAAGCAGAAAGAGAGCACTGGTGAGCTTACTAATCGCAAAGGGACTGGCAGGCCAAAATAATGCTGTGACTGCTTCAATTAATTATCATGGCTTCCTCCTAAAATTCCCCGCATTAGATGATGGTCCTCTCCTACATAGTCTGAAGAAGGGTCCTGGCCCAAAATGTCACATAACCATGTTCGCCAGACACCCTCTGAATGACTCCAGCATTTTGTGTATCTTTTTCCTACAAGGTGGTGTCTATCCATGTACCTTTGTAATCCAACAAAAAATATTACTCTATGACTCCCACCATCGACTTCCTGGGGTCACTATTCACCAGAAAAAACATCAACTGAACCTGCCACATAAATATCAGCTGCAAGAGTAGATCCGAGGCTGGGGATCCTGTAGTAAGTGATTCATCTGACACCACAAAACCTCTCACATTATCTGCAAGGTATGTCAACAACATGGTGGAAAATATTCTGCTTGTTTGGACAAGTGCACTGCCAACAACTCACGATTCTCTAACGAAACTGAATAAATCAGACTGCTTGATTGGTACACCATTCACCATCATAAATAATCTATCCCTCCACACCATCCACCCACAATAGCCACAATGCAAAATGAACTGCATTTGCTCACAACAGCTATTTAGGTGTACGTCACAAACCTACACCCTTAACAAAGAGGATAAAGGCCACAGGCACATGAGGACACCACCAACTGCAGTATCATCTCCAAGTTGCACACTATCCTGACTTGGAAATAGATCAATGATCCTCTTTGCTGCAGGATGCGATTCATGCAACAGCATCATGACGGATCACATCTGTTCAGCACTGCCCCATTACAGGAAGGACGTAGAGGCTTTGGAAAGGGTACAGAGGAGGATTACCAGAATGATGCCTGGATTAGAGAGCATTGGCTACAAGGAGAGGTCGGACAGATTTGAATTGTTTTCTTTGGAAAGCCAGAGATTGAGGGGAGACCTGATAGATGTGCATAAAATTAAAAGAGGCATAGATAGACGGTCAGAACTTTTTTCCCAGATGGAAAATCAAAGATTAGAGGCCATAGACTTATGGTGAGATAGATGAGTGGGGCAAGTTTTAAAAAAATATCTATGTATCATGCGAGAGTGTGGCAAGTGCCTGGAACGTCTATCAGGGCAGTGGCGGAGGTAAATAGGAGAGTGGCATTTAAGACAGGATAGCACATAGATATGCTTGGAATGGAGGGGACTGGATTATATGTAGGCAGATAAGGGTTGGCATCATGTTCAATACAGATGTTCCTGTGCTGTACTGTTCTGTGTCTTATGTTCTAATACTGGAATGATTAATGCAGTAAAAGGCCAAGAAATCTCCACAAATCTTCTAGATTTTATTTGGCACCAACAGAATGGAAGGCAGCAAATTCTTGGTCTTTATTAACAAGGATTGGAGATGGAAGGAAAGAAGAGAATAGAGGAAGTAAGAAACTAATCCACACCATCACTCGATTTTATGGTGAGAAAATAAATAAGCAGTGCCCTAAGAAAATATTAACAATAAAAAAACTGCAGATGCTGGAAATCTGAAATAAAAACTGAAAATAATCAGTGGCAGAACACAATTCAAGAAAGAGAAAGTGCTTGTGCAATCTGGAGATTTCTGTATTTTAATTAACAGTGTAGGTAAGAGAGAACCAATGGAAATGGTGAATTTTGATTTTCAATAAAGTATTAAAAAGGTGACGCAGAGAGGCTGTTACATGATATCATGAGTCAAGAGATTTTGGTAAATATGTTCTGAGGATATGTTAACAGAATGAAAAGAGCAGGTAAAACAGGTCTATGCAGGATAAAATGTTTCTGCCAGATTCTGTGTAGGGGTTTTTAGCTATTTACAAACAATATCTATGAGATGGGGACAGTGCCATGTTTCAAGCTGTATCGTGTTACAAAGCTAGGTGAGAAAGCAGGTTTCAAAAACGATGAGGTTGCGCAATGATAGCTTAAATGGACAGCCAAAAATAACTGGTCATTCCAACACTCCATGAGAAAGGCCATGTCATTTCATCTATACAAGATCAAGAGATCAAGAGAGATCAAGAGAGTTTTATTGTCATGTGTCCCTGATAGGACAATGAAATTCTTGCTTTGCTTTAGCACACCAGAACATAGTAGGCACCATGTCTATACCATTGTGACGAATCTCCATACCAAAAAAAATATAAAATAGAACATGGAAATATGAAGTTATTAAATAGGATAAGACACCTTCAAAAATAAAATAACTTCTAAAGACCAAGAATCTGGAAAGTGTTTGTATTTAATGGACCCTAGGTTTCTTTACAAATGATTAATGGAAAGGAAACAGGCAGCACAAGTAATTTTAAGGGGAATATGGTATGTTTCATTATTGCAATAGAATTGGATAGGAAAATTAATTAATTACAGTTAATTGGGACTTTGACGAGGCACTGTATACGTTTAGCCTCCTCAACAAAGGAGGATATCCCTGCTTCTGAGAAAATGTTACAAAGTGTTTAAGAGATTGATTCCTGGATTGAGATTGTTTAAAAAAAAAGATTTCTCCTACAAAAGGCCCAGATTATCAGAGGTTTAGAAGGAAATGACATGGTTTCATTGTAATACACAACAGTGAAGATCTGGGATGGTGCAGAATTTGGTCTCAGAAGATTGGGCAAATAATTGACACTAATGACACTTTAGAACCGTACACCTGAAGGATGGGAATGCTCAATCGTTGAGCATTTCACTAGAGATCAAAAATAAAGTTGGATACCAAGGAAATTAAAGCATACTTTGTTCAATCATGGACGAAATAAGGCAAAATGGAAAATAACACAAATGCTGGATTTCGGACATAAAATACTGGAAATATTCTGCAAGTCAGGCAGCAACTGTGGAGGGAGAAACCGGGTAAATATTTCATCAGTACTGGCTAAATGAGAAAATGACTGCATTTTAAGTAGGAAGGAGTGGGAGGTGCTGGAAGAAATACCTTTGATTGGATAGACCAATGTTGTGTTTTTTATGTCATCTAAAATGCTTTTCTTGTGTTCTGTTCACCACACCCAATCTCTGGATCTTATAGCATGATGTGGAGCAGGCAATTACCAAGGAGTGGTTATCTTGATCAATAACATCACCATTGCCATTCATTTCCACCAGACAAATAAGCTATGATTCACAAGCACTTTATTGTCTCTTACATGACATCGACAGATTGTGTGACAAAAACAACCTTGATCTGCGCCTCAAGGCCACTTTTCCTATGTTCATCCCCTCTTTCTGCATCATTGTAGTGTAAAACACATGTTGACTCACTTCTTCAATTCTACTTTTATTGAAGACTGAGAATGGTAGTCCTCTCACAGGAGTGCAGGCCATCAAAGCGCCAAGTAAAATTAAAGTCATTGGGGGCACACGAGGCAAAGGCACCAAAAGTCAGACAGCAATTATTTTGCCTCAAGACATCTGTGTAGGAAATCTTAAGGGTATTGACATAGACCTAATCTCAGTGATCTCTACCCCATTATAATGAGAGAAAGGGAATTCACTAATGGCTGTGCAGTAAAATGTTCAGTTTCCAACCCAACTGTTTGAATAGTCAAGCAATGCCTGCCTTTGTGTGACATTGCATGTATAGCTTTTGTATGTGGGCAGGTAAGTGGCATGTAGTGCAAGCAAATACCAAGGAGTGGTCATCTCCAGGAATCGCAATCACCATCGACATATTCCCCTGCATCATCTGGTAGGGCAATCATTAACTAGATATTTAACTGGAACAACCATGTCTTTATTGTGGCTGCAAGAATGCAATTACTATAACATATCTCTTGACTAATCAGAGTCCATCCATCATCTAACAAATGCAAGCCGGGAGTGTGATGCAATACCATTCTCACTTACCCAGTTGACCAATCCAGCTCCAAACTCAAAAATAGAATTCATACAGCATTTTTCACATCCTTATACACGATATCCCAAACCACTTAACATCCAATGGAAATAATTGAGTTGTAATGTGTTGTGAGAAACATAGCAATGAAGCCTCATCCCAAATCCACTCAAGTGCTGGTGCAACCTTTAATGGGCCCATGAATGTATTGTTATTTGTACAAAATTAAACATTCACAAACATTACATATGAACACCACTTTAGAACAATTTCCTCAAGACTGAAACTTCCCTAAAATTGACTGGGAGTTGCTCAGTGCCAATGGCTTAGATGGGGCAGAACTTGCAATAGACAATAGACAATAGATAATAGACAATAGGTGCAGGAGTGGGCCATTCGACCCTTCAAGCCAACACCACCATTCAATGTGATCATGGCTGATCATCCCCAATCAGTACCCTGTCCTGCCTTCTCCCCATATCCCCTGACTACGATATCTTTAAGAGCCTTATCTAGTTCTTTCTTGAAAGTATCTAGAGAGCCGGTCTCCACCGTCCTCCGAGGCAGAGAATTCATCAGGCTCATATCTCTCTGTGTGAAAAAGTGTTTCCTCATCTCTGTTCTAAATGGCTTACTCCTTATTCTTAAACAGTGGCCCCAGGTCTCCCCCAATATCGGGAATATGTGTCCTGCCGCTAGCGTGTCCAAACCCTTTATAATCTTATACGTTTCCAAAAGATCCCCTCTCATCCTTCTAAATTCCAGAGTATACAAGCCCAGCCGCTCCATTTTCTCAGCATATGACAGTCCCGCCATCACTGGAACTAACCTTGTGAACCTACGCTGCACTCCCTCAATAGCAAGTATGTCCTTCCTCAAATTAGGGGACCAGAACTGCACGCAGTACTCCAGGTGTGGTCTCACTAGGGCCCTGTACAACTGCAGAAGGACTTCTTTGCTCCTATACTCAACTCCTCTTGTTATAAAGGCCAGCATGCCATTCGCTTTCTTCACTGCCTGCTGTACCTGCATGCTTACTTTCATTGACTGATGAACAAGTGCCCCTAGATCCCGTTGAACTTCCCCTTTTCCCAACTTGACACCATTTAGATAATAATCTGCCTTCCTGTTTTTACTACCAAAGTGGATAAGCTCACATTTATCCGCATTAAACTTCATCTGCATGCATCTGCCCACTCCCCCAACCTGTCCAAGTCACCCTGCATTCTCATAGCATCCTCCTCACAGTTCACACTGCCACCCAGCTTTGTGTCATCTGCAAATTTGCTAATGTTACTTTGAATCCATTCATCTAAATTATTGATGTATATTGGCCCAGCTCCGAGCCTTGTGGTACCCCACTAGTCACTGCCTGCCATTCTGAACGGGACCCGTTCATCACTACTCTTTGTTTCCTGTCTGCCAACCAATTTTCTATCCATGTCAGCACTCTACCCCCAATACCATGTGCCCTAACTTTGCCCACTAATCTCCTATGTGGGACCTTATCAAATGCTTTCTAAAAGTCCAGGTACACTACATCCACTGGCTCTCCCTTGTCCATTTTCCTAGTTACATACTCAAAAAATTCCAGAAGATTAGTCAAGCATGATATCCCCTTCGTAAATCCATGCTGGCTTGGACCGATCCTGTTATTGCTATCCAAATGTGCAGCTATTTCATCTTTTATAATTGACTCCAGCATCTTCCCCACCACCAATGTCAAGCTAACTGGTCTATAATTCCCTGTTTTGTCCCTCCCCCCTTTCTTAAAAAGTGGGATAACATTAGCTACCCTCCAATCCACAGGAACTGATCCTGAATCTATAGAACATTGGAAAATGATCACCAATGATCATTTGATCAACTTGCGAGAAAATTATCAACTTGCGAGTTGTATCCAAGAGGGTTTCATGAAACAGAATGTGGATAGTCCAAACTGAGAAGGGAACACACTGGACCTTGTGGAATGAGCCTGGCCTGGTGACTGATGTTACATTTTGGGGACAGTTCAGTTTATTGCCACATGTACCGAGGTACAGTGAAAAGCTTTTTGTTGCATGTTAACAGAAAGACAATACATGATTACAATCAATCCACTCACAGCATATGGATACATAAGGGAATAACGTTTAGTGCAAGGTAAAGCCAGCAAAGTCCGATCAAGGATAGTACAAGGGTCATCAAAGAGGTTGATAACAGTTCAGCACTGCTCTCAGATTGTGGTAGGATGATTCAGTTGCCTGATAACAGCTGGGAAGAAAAAGAAAAAGAAAAAGGAAAAAAAAAAAAAAAAAAAAAAAAAGAAAAAAGGATAACAACTATGTTTTATTGTTGGTTTGAATAGGGAGAATGCTGGACCTCGCAGAAAGGAGCTACATTGGAGTAAAGCAAACTAAAACATTATTAGGCAGGAGTTCAGGAGGATACATTAGGAGCAGTTGATATGTGGC